>CAUJNA010000831.1:0-87500 GCA_963377175.1 Effrenium voratum
ACACACACACACACACACACACACACACACACACACACACACACACACACACACACACACCACAACACAACACAACACAACACAACACAACACAACACAACACAACACAACACAACACAACACAACACAACACAACACAACACAACACAACACAACACAACACAACACAACACAACACAACACAACACAACACAACACACCCACACCACAACACACCCACACCACAACACACCCACCACAACACACCCACACCACAACACACCACACACCACACACCACACACCACACACCACACACCACACACCACACACCACACACCACACACCACACACCACACACCACACACCACACACCACACACCACACACCACACACCACACACCACACACCACACACCACACACCCAAACACACACCCAAACACACACACAAACACACACACACAAACACACACAAACACACAAACACACACACAAACACACACACAAACACACACACAAACACACACACAAACACACACACAAACACACACACACACACACAAACACACACACAAACACACACACACAAACACACACACACAAACACACACACACACAAACACACACACACAAACACACACACACACAAAGACACACACACACACACACAAACACACACACACAAACACACACACACACACACAAACACACACACACAAAGACACACACACACAAACACACACACACACACCACACACACACACACTTGATTGGCATTTGAAAGGGTATGGAGGTTGATCAAAAGGTCCTGCACATGGAATGCCCATGGAAGAAAACCACAAAGAAGATGACATGTCCCACTGAACGAAAAAGTTCATGACACGGTCATTTTAGGGGGCCAGGAATGTTGATCAACCCCCATATCAATCTAGGTCCCCCAGTATTGCCCTTTTACCCTTTTTGGGGGGGAGGGTTCCCCTAATAAAATTTGACTACAGCAAAAAGTTGGTACCCTTATAACTTGTTCTAACCCCTCTACCACTGGAGAACCTAGGTCAGCAGGAACCACCTAAGAAACTCTGGAATGATGATTCCCCTGTAAGTACCAAACAAACCATGGTTTCCCATAGTTTCAAGTTGCTGCAGGATTTCGTCCATGCACGGTATCAAAAGGAACCACCTCATTTTTAGAGGTCCTAATCCTTTTGAGGACCCCTCTGAGGTGATCATCGGCGACCCCAAGGAGGCCAAGTTCGGTACCACCAGCGAGCAGCTCTTTGAGGGCTACCGCCGGTGCAAGGCTCGCACCAGAGGTTTTCCGTGTGTAACCTGGTGATTGGGGACGTTTGCTTCCCCCCTTTTTGCTTTTTGGTTGGTTGGGGGGGAAGGGAGGGGGGGATCGTTTTTTTTTGGTGGGGGGGGGTTTGTTGGGGGCGAGCGCACAAAAAAAGGTGGTAAGATATGTTCGCTTGAGGCATCGGGGAGCATGGCCCACTTCTTGTCGACAAGTTTTGCTGGGTTCTCGCCGAGTTGAGGCTTCCTGACTTAAGTCCATGGTCCATTTGGGAGGGACATGCTAAGTTTCCCCAGAACATTTAGCCTCAAGATTGATTTCCCCCAAGGAACGCCAAAAGGGGATGGATCATTTTAGATGTTTTCCAGACCTCCCACACTTGTGTGAAAGTAGATGGCACAATTCCCCTGCTTTGGTTTAGTCATCCCCTCACCCACATGGGAATTGTGCCATCTACTTTCACCGCTGGAGCCACGCAAGCCTCGTTTTATTTCCCCCAAGGGCCACCAAAAGGGGATCTACTCCCCTGCAGTTCAACGTGGAACCCAAAACTTCACCAAGAGGAATCTCCTTTTCAGAGCCCGCCTTTGTGGGTTTCATGTTATTTAGTTTGCAGCGGAGCGCAATATATATATATATATATATATATATATTATATATATATATATATTTAAATGTGCATATTTCTTCCAGAGCGCCAATTCAGCGCCCAACAGCCCGGTGCCTTTTTGCTCGGCGCTTCGGACTTGCTCCGCAGGAGCTGGGCGTGAAGCGCTTTGGCCTCCACGCCATGGTGGTGTCCAACTGCCGCGGGGCGGAGTTCGCCGATTGGTTCGTTTCCGAATCTTCCCGAAGGGCTGGGCTCGAAGGGGCGTTTGCCTTGGGAGGGTGGGGGGGGAATGAGGCGATACCTGCCAAGACAGTTTGTCTAGAGTAGGCCGGCTGGTGAAAAGGTAGCGTTGGCACTTGTGCCCCATGTCGCCAGCTTTCGGTACGTTCTCTCTCAAGTCAGTCTTTATCTTGTGGAGCGCCACGCCATAGTTACAGTCTCCGGCCAGCTGCTTTGTTTCTCCGAGCTTTTTGGTTTTGGGTTGCAGCCCAATAGGGTGTAAGGTATGGGACACTTGACAGGGATTGCTTGGCTCAGCTTGTGGGTTTCTGCAGCCACATGGATTTGCCCGGCCCACAAGATATAAGTGCGGCTGGCACCAGTAGCTATGATCGGGAGTTTCACATGCAGGCCTATCCCCCCCAAAGCAAAGTAAAAGAACAGCAAAGAACAACAACATGAATAACTTCTTGGATTGCTTTATCTTCTTCCGGCGCAGGGTCTTGCTTTGGTCGCGCAATTTCTTCTGGCTCTCAACCCCTTTGGTTTCCCTTCAGTGGCCAACTACCCTTAATATTAAAGAGAGGGCACACAAAAGAAGAAACACCGTTGCTTTGCATAATGTTGGGCCCAACGCCGACCATCAACCTTGCAAAACTTCGCCTCCTGGTTCTATTTGGGCGACCCTGTGAATCATCCCTTGTCTGGCGATGGAAAGGCCATCTGCCTCAGGGAACCTGGGCAACCTGGGTGGGGAAGCGTTCACCTGTTGTGCCCCAATGCCCAAAAAAGTCCAGATGGAATTCTCATTTTGTTGTCACCTGGGTACAGTATGGAGAGTTCCGGGTGCTGGATACCAAGGCCCGATGACCCAGGGCGTACAGGATGCGTCCAAACAACGCCTGCTTTACCCCCAAATCAGCCGGTATATGCGGGTGATTTGTTAGGGGGTCCCTGAGCTCACTCCCAAAATCCGTGATGATTCCCGGAGAATCAGCAAGTGATAGGGCGGTACCTGGCAAAACTGACCGGACCTGAGGCCTGAAAGCGGACGAGTTGTTGGAGACGGCTCGGATGCTTTTTGGCCTGGCGGTGGAGATTTACGAGTGTCTGGGTATCCAGATCGAGCGGCTCGGCGCATGTGTTAGCAAGAGAAACACGTGACTTTCACAATCCGCTCAGCTAGTCTGACAGCCAAGTCTGGGGACAGGGGTTGACAGGCTTTGGGTTGAAATTGGTTGAACGGAAAATGGCGACCCGCTTGACAAACAGGAAACCTAGATGAGGTTGCTTAAGCAATCGCGGTAAAAGGGCTTTTTTGAATAGGTGGTGGGCCGAACCCTTGTTGCCATGAGGCATTCCACATGCAATGGGACGAAGCCCCTTCCCTTCATCAACCCAGAGTTTGTGTGGGTGTGTGGTGGTATGGGTGGGTGGGAGGGTGGGTGGGTGGGTGGGTGGGTGGGTAGGGTGGGTAGGGTGGGTAGGGTGGGTAGGGTGGGTAGGGTGGGTAGGGTGGGTAGGGTGGGTAGGGTGGGGGGGTAGGGTGGGTAGGGTGGGTAGGGTGGGTAGGGTGGGTAGGGTGGGTAGGGTGGGTAGGGTGGGTAGGGTGGGTGGGTGGGGTGGGTAGGGTGGGTAGAGGTGGGTAGGGTGGGTGGGGGGGTAGGGTGGGTAGGGTGGGTGGTGGTAGGGTGGGTGGTGGGGGGGTGGGTGGGTGGGTGGGGTGGGGTGGGGTGGGGTGGGTGTGGGTGTGGGGTGGGGTGGGGGGGGGGTGGGTGGGTGGGTGGGTGGGTGGGTGGGTGGGTGGGTGGGTGGGTGGGTGGGTGGGTGGGTGGGTGGGTGGGTGGGTGGGTGGGTGGGTGGGTGGGTGGGTGGGTGGGTGGGTGGGTGGGTGGGTGGGTGGGTGGGTGGGTGGGTGGGTGGGTGGGTGGGTGGGGGGGGGGGGGTGGGTGGGTGGGTGGGTGGGTGGGTGGGTGGGTGGGTGGGTGGGTGGGTGGGTGGGTGGGTGGGTGGTGGGTGGGCGGGCGGGCGGGCGGGCGGGCGGGCGGGCGGGCGGGCAGGTGGGCGGGTGGGTGGGTGTGTGTGTGTGCGCGTGTGGGAGTCTGAAGTTCATTGATCCTCTTTCAGGGGCAGCTCCATGAAAATTTCCGTTCCTGCCTCCAAGATGATGCCGCAGCATAAGTTTTGTGTATGAAATCCACCATGTGGAGGGAAAATTAAAAATGACTGCTTTTTTTTGCGTAGTTTATCCAGATATACAACATCCTGCACCAGCGAATTTCGTCCAAGAGGGTGTATCCACAGGGGGTGTGCCCTGAAATGGGACAACCCAACATGGACAAGGAAGGCTTAAGGCTGAAGTTGTGGCCTAAAATGGGCCAACCCCCGGATCAAAAAACAGCCCGCAAACGGATGGGTTTCCTTTGGTTCAAGCCACCAAAAACGCAAACACGGTTAACCTTCAAGAACGGGTAACCCCCCAAAACGGGTAACCCCCCAAAACGGGTAACCCGCAAAAACGGGTTCCGCCCCCAACACCAACACCGGGCAACCGCAGAAGACACTCCCAGCCCGAGGCTGGTGAACCTGGGGGGCGGCTTCGGCATCCCCTACCGCCCGGAGGAGACCACGGTGGACGTGGCCGCCGTGGGCGCCGGGATCCACCGGGTCTACAAGGAGCTGATCGAGGCGAAGGCGCCGGATTTTCTTCGAACTTTCGGGCGGGGGGGGAGGGGTTGGTCGTTTTTTTTTTGGAGCCAGTCTCTGACAATATTTTCATGGAGTGCGTTCAATGTTGGATTGTTTGGCGTTTCACTATGGATTGACGAGCTCCGGCCTCGTTTTTCCTTTCTTGCTAGATGAGTCCTTCTTTGGGGGGGAGGGGGCTTGGTCGGTTTTTGTTTCAGCCAGTCTCTGAAAAAGGAGCCTCGACCCCAGCATCTTCTTTTTCTTTTTTTAAAGAAACATCTTGGCTTTGAGCAGTGAATAGTGAGCCAGGTGTTGCTAGAAGAAAGGTAACTCCCCTTTGAAAAAGAGCAGGGACCCTCTGATTAGTTGTTTTCTTTCTTTTTGTATGTGAAATCAACAAGGAGTTGCAGGGTTGATATTACCAAGGAACTCGCTTCAAAGTGATAAAGTCACTTGGATGACCTAGCGAGGGTATCACAGCTGGGTGCAGCAAGCCGGAGGTTTGGGGTGAATCGAATGCCTCCCCAGTGGATCCCTACTGTGGATGGACGAAATCCATCAATGGTTTCCCATAGATTCAAAGTGGTGCAGGATTTCGTCCATCCACAGTAGTTACACTCTTTCCAACCGTCATGGAAGTGGACAGGGGGTTTTGGAAGACTACTGGTCGCTTGCATGATTGTTGGAGACAGGGTCGATAGTTACCGCTGATCCCTGTACTCTACCCTTTTGAACAACCATGGAAGCTGACGACCGGAGAGTTGTTGAAGACTACTTTCCTTTCTGAACCCACTTCCATGATTGGAAGGAGGGTAGAGATGTACTCGACGTTACCCTCTCATTTGCCAGCATTTACCCTCCAACAGATAGGGAACTCCACAAGCCCCACTGTCTTAGAGGCAACTCCTCTTGGGTCCCGGACCCGAAGCACTTACAGGTTTCTTCCGTTCATTTGGGGAGGGGAGTACGTAACCCGTTTCCCCAGTTCCCTCACCAAAACGAGAAGCAGGTACCGCTTACTTTGTGGTTTGGATTGGTTGGGGATTTGAGCCCCTGGCTCTTGTAGGACAACTCCTCCATTTCACCAAGCCGCCAATCCAAACCACCAATCAGAGGGCAGCTGGAAACATTGCAGCACTGAGGGCCTGAAGCTGCGGGTGGTCACGGAGTGCGGGCGATACATCACCGGGCCTTCAGGGATGCTCTTTAGCCGCGTGGTGCACCAGAAGAAGATCTACAAGAACTACGCCCCACGCCGAGAGTCAACGAGGGGAATTGTCCGGTATGTGTTTTGGGAGCTATGGACTGGTAAGAAGCTGAGAACTACCACGTACAAAAGGGGTATATCAAAGATGGTGTTGGTGGTTTATAAGATTTATAAGCATCCATGGTATGGAAATGGCCCTGAAAGAACACGGGAGAGGCGGTCACTGTCGATACACACACACACACACCAAAATGCTGGTTGTCCTTTTGACGTCCCTTCACACCACCCAGAAAAGGGCACACATATGCGTACATTGTGCATATAGGCATCCATGTGCAAAGAAACATAAACACATAGAAAGCATGCAACATTCCATTTGGAATGAATGGCTTGCCGGGGGAGCCTGAAAACGCACAGTTGTGTGTATGTGAAAGTATGATTGTGGCACTTCGAAGTGTGATACGCGTTTATACTTGTTATACACGAACTACCTGTTTTCAGATCTCCGAATGTGTTTTATCGTCAGCCTTTGTGGAGCGGTTTCTGGCAGCAGCATAAGCAACGCGCCAAGATGTTTGGGTGGGTGGCTCTGTCGCCTGCCATGCGGAAAATTTGAGGGAACCCTGATGGAACAACTAACTATTCTTGGGAGGATGCACTTCTATGCCAGAGGGTCCAATGCAATTTGCCCCAAGGAGGGACTCACTATAGTTGGAGGGCGAGTTGTGGCTTTATTCCATATAGATTCCCAAGTCCAACTGCGTTAGTTTGCTCTTTTTGGCGGGGTTTAAGTCAGGGCTCCAACACGTTGCAACCTCCCTGGACAAGGGCTGTTGTGCTAGGTCGGGCTTGATGCCTGCATGGCGAACCTCATGCGTCCTGGGATGTGCCTGGCCATGAGGAATGGGGGGGGGGATGACTGATGCCTCCAAACAAATCCGCGGGTTCCTTTGTCGGGGGCATGGAGCCATTGCGGGATGGCCTGCACGATTGGCACAAACGTTGTTATTAATCCAAGGGGCAGCTTGTCCACTGGGATGATTGCATCGCCTGCCTTTGTCACCGACTGACCCACGCCCCGAAACAGAAAGGTCTGTCAGTGCTGAACAAGTGCCTCGTCTTGGGTGACAGCCTAGCCGACATGCAAAGCCACCAATCCAAATCGGGAGAAGAGCTCCAGCAATGGGCCTGTGCTTTGTTGGCTGGTCGGAGGTGTTGAACCAGGATGGGGTTCTGCTTGTCTCGGGCTTGCTTCCGAATCGGGTGGCCCGGGCCCCTTTGCGTTCCCCGAAAACAGGGTCACAGGGTCTGGTTGTTTCAACACATGATGCCCAACCCCCATCGGAATCCCACCCATCCCACCAACCCCAAACCAAGTGCTCACGCTGAGAAGCACTAGTTGAGGTGCGTCTCACCATGAAACCACAATGTAGAGGGTCATCTTGACAGGGTTCTTTACAGGCTGCATCTTGGCCAAAATAGGACAACCGCCTCTACCAGCTGTTTCACTGGGTTTCTACATGTTTTTTTTGTTTTTTCTAGGTTGTCCCTTTTGTCGCTTTGGACGATGGAGATGAGGTACAACGCCTACCACCACATCACCATCATCCCCAACAATGAGCCGGTGCCTGGGCTGCCGGACCGCCGGGTGAAGCGGATCGACAACTCCAAGGACCGCTTCGGACCGACCGATGCGCGCGCCGACGCGACCCGATGCGCCGTGTGTCGTTTTCGTTCTGCGGGGCGGCCCGAAGACCCAAAAAGGGCCCTCTGGTGGGTGACTCACTCCCTGAGTTCCTGGATGATTTTAAAGGGTCTGGACCATGTTGGTGGCAAACCATGTGTTGTGTCTTGTGCATGCGTCCAGGAAGTGAGTACTGCAAAAGTAAACAAATGTCTTCTATCAGCAAGGAAAATTGTTCCACAGTCGAGTGACGTGAAGGTGTTTCTTCAATAGCTAAATGTCCCTTGCGGTTAAAACATGGATGGAGATCCAGATCATTCCAATGATATCTTGGCCCACCGCAATCTCGCGGTCGGTCCTTGGTGGATAGCCTCTTGCACATTAACATGCGGCTCATGGAATTGCTTTACTTAAGCAACTCATTCGAATTATTTGGGCCCTTCTGTGCGTTTCCCAAGTAGGGGTGGGCTTGTCCCAATCAATCCATGGTCCGTCCGCCAGAAGGTAGCGGCTGTCCTTGGTGTAGTGGTGTCTCATGATGGGGATTGAGGATCCCCCCATTTTGAACACACCCCAGAAAAATGGTGTGATTGTCACCCATGCAATCTATGGGCACTTGAGCCCTTTGTGAAACCATGGGGCTGGAATCAAGAGAGGTGACCTGGGCCACATGCATCGAGAAGCCCACATCATGCCAAGGACCTCATTGTGAAGCAGGGGGTCTACGACGTGGTGGGAGGCCGGCTGGGCATACTTGGGGGGGAGGTTTCCTCCTTTTTTCTTGCTTGGTCCGAACTCCGCCATCCCCAACAAGGCCCAAGGCCGTTCTTTTTTCACGCCTTTCAAGGGAAGGACTGCCAGACGGTTCACCAAACATTGCTTCTGAGCCGACCTCAGTCCATGTATTTCAGGCGCCCCCACAACTTCATTGATGGTACATCTCCAGTGTTCCCTTAGTACTTGTTGTCGGTAGCGGTCTTTCCCGCATCCGAGAGGCCGCCAAGAGCACACGATGCCCACTCGAAAAATTGTCCATTGCAAAGCTCCCCACCCCGCCCACTTCCATCCCAACCCACCCCGCCCGGGAAGCCGACCACTGTACTGTACCCCTGTTGTGAGAGCCGCCCAGTTGTTTGCCGCCCCCGCTCATCCCCATGCTTTGTGGGCAAGGGGCCTCTGCGAGAACAACAAGTATTGCTCTTCCTCCCATTCCCAGATGAGTGTTACACATGGTGGACCCCGTTTTGGTTGGTGTTTGAAAGGGGTCCAACAGGAAACTACCATGTCACCAGAATCTCCCATTTCAACGTGGTCCACGCATCTCCCACCCCCCCCCCCCCCAAATTGAGCCAAGCCGATGGGATCTCCAGCGATCCAGAGGCCTCTGCGACAATGGTCCACAAACCCCCTCGTGCCGAGCCGATGGGATCTCCAGCGATCCCTAGGCCTCTGCGCTCCATTTTTGGGCACCATTTAGTTTAACCACATCCGCCCATATGGTCCACATCCGCGCCAAATTGGGAAAAAACCGATGGGATCTAGATCTCATCCATGGATCCCTAGGCCCCTGCGAGAACAACACATATTGGGCCCCCACTTCCCAAATATGCCCAGATTAGAAGAAACAATCAATGGCATCCCCCCCGCCCTCTGAATGGAGCCATGGGATCTCCTCGATGCTGTAGGCCTCTGCGAGAACAACGACAAGTTCGCGGTGGACCGGGCCCTCAACGTGGACCCCACCCCCGGGGACGTGGCGGTGATCCACGACGCCGGCGCCCACGGCCACTCCATGGGCGGCTTGGCCGGGCTTCGGCGGGTTTGGCGAGGTGGGCCTGGCCCTTTTAAAACGGAGCTTGGTCCGTTTTGGTGTGTTCTTTTATTATACATATATATATTGTGATTAGCCATGGTTAATATCATCATCAGGGACGTCGCGGTAGTGACCGACCTGTGGTGTTTTGGCTCAAGATTTTGGGTTCCGTCGCGCCTCGAATGGGCGTCGCCGAGCCCCTGCGTCGACCGACGGCATCTCGGGGGAGAAAGAGACCTCGGGCCGCCGCCAGGTTGGTAGGGACCAGTCGTGCGGCCTGTTGTCGACCAAGGTTGCGGGTTAACCCTTTTCTTGTTTGGTTTGTTTCCTTTGGTTGTTGTTCTCTGGTGTGTGGGAAACCCTGATCTTTGGGACCGGGGATTGGTTTGCTTTTGGGGAACCTTTCTTTTGTGGCTTGTTTACCCCAACTTACCCATTGCCTGGGCACAGGCTCGTGCCCGAATCACAGGTTATCAGCCGTAGGACTTTCCTACGCGCTTGAGACCATCAACTACAAGCTCTATGTCGACCCCACGATCACACAGGAGTGTCGTGGATGAGGAG
This sequence comes from Effrenium voratum, assembly GCA_963377175.1. Taxonomy (NCBI): domain Eukaryota; class Dinophyceae; order Suessiales; family Symbiodiniaceae; genus Effrenium; species Effrenium voratum. The sequence goes on from CAUJNA010000831.1 coordinate 10,059, forward strand.
GCCATCCTAGGGGGCCTCCGCTCAGGTGAGGACCTACCGGACTTCGATTATGAGGATTTCGAAGCAGGTTCGGCAGGTCAGGACCGCAGGGGTGAAGATCCCGGTAGGGACACACCCAGGAGCCGTGGCAGGTACACCGACGATGGAGACGATCGCATTTTCCGTCAGGCCACCGATGATGAGCAAGCACAAAGAGTTCGCTCCGATAGGAGCGGCTCTGAGTCAGGTCACAGGCGCGGACAATTCGACTTCATCAGCATGGCGATGAACATGGCCCGCCCTCATTCGGACGACCCGGAGGCCATGCCGACCAGAACCCCGAGATCTCTTGTTCCAGGTGAATCGCAGGTCTCGGATGAGTTTGAGGACAGGCCACAGGGACCAGGGACTATGGTTTTGGCTCCGAGAGGTATCTCGGGTCGATCAACTGGTTCTCAAAATCCAGGTCAGTTTGATGAGCATGAGGAGAGGAAATTCACAGGCTTCGGATACGATGCTCTGTTGAAATCAACCGCAGGCTGGGGCAGTAGCGCAAAGCAGGAGTCTGATGCCGATAGGCCCAACCCTGCCGCTGCCGAGTTTGAGTTTGATAATGATGAAGATTATGCCGCATGCGGATCGTCGTGATGAGGAGGAGGACCAATCACGCCGAAATGCTAGGATCCGTGCTGCTGCGAGGCCCAGGAGCCTCTCCCGTGGAGCTACCAGGGACCTTCGTGTTGACAGGGACGCCCGGAGCGAGAGAGAGAGAGCCAGAGATAGCCGGGAAGTTCTTCGGGGATTGGAGGCCATCCATGACAGGGAGGGACCGATAGGTCCCCCAGTGATTGGTGATACCCCAAATGTTCCCCCCTTTCCCAACATTACATTTGGAGGTCCGTTGAATCAGAGAGACGAGAACTCGAACCGGGATACTGGTTCGCCAAGGATCACTGAGCGGGCTGCCAATGTCGTTGGGACAGGTGCGAGAGATGGTCGGCTTGCCGATGCACTCGGAATCGAGGATCGTCCGTGGATCGCTAGCCCGTTAGGGCGAGATCCCAGTGACATCGAAGCACTAAGGTCCAGCAACGAGTTCACACCTGAATGGGGATCGACCGCCCGGGAGCGTGGTGCTTCTGCGAAGAGGCCGTCACCCCTGGCCATTGAGACCGATAGGTCGAAGGCGAGGAGGGCTAGCCCCTCACCAATGGGTTCAGCTCCGCAGGATGAGGAGATGCCTGATCCTGCTGATGTTCACATTCACTCTACTCCCGAATCTCGTGCATCCAACATTGATCCCCGATCTGGCGATAGCCGGAGAAGGGGATCTACCCCTAGCAGGCCATCCAGGGTGAAGGTCCTGTAGACGACCCCAGAAGATTTGCTAGAGTTAGTGGGGCTCCTGAGAGGATCGAGATATCAACTCCTCCAGCACACAGGTCCCATTCTTCCGGTGAGTCAGGTGACGCCAGGGCAAAGGAGGTGTTTGATTTACACATCCAGGAGATGCTCGAGAGGGGCGAGGTGTCTAGTTCAGTCGCGAAAGCGTTCCATATCTTTGCTGACCAAATCAGGTTACTGAACGGTCAGGTGGGTTCCATGCGAAAGGAGTGGAGCGATGAGAATCAGCAGACGAAAGACAGGGTCAATCGTTTGGCGACTGAGGTTGCGACTCAATCTGATGCCGGTAGGATGCGAATGATAGTTCAACGGTTTGCCAGCGAAGTTATTCCTGACAGCAAGGCCATTATGAGGCAAGCCATCGATGAACAGGCTGAAATCGTGGATCAGAGGATCAATCTGCTTTCCCACGAGGTTCATGAGTCTGTTAAGGACAGTGAAATCGCAACAGGTCAGCTTCGTCAGATGATTCAAGAGAATCGTGAGGCCACCCGCAGGAGCCATGCTGCTTCCGAGGATGAGATCCTTAAGGACTTAGACAAGCTCGAGGGACGGATGATCTCGGTAGAGAAAACCATTGGGATGCGGACGCCAGCAGGTGAATGGGATTTGAGCCCCGCTGCGCAATTGCCCGATAGGGCTGCCAGCAGTGGGGCGAACGCGAATTTCAGGGAATTAAGCCTGAAGCTTGAGAAGGTTCTTCTTGAACACGAGAAGTTTGCTAAGTGGGTTTCCGAATCTCTTGGTGGTATCAATGAAGAGCAAATCATTCTTGATAATCGAATGTCGAGGCTGCAAAGTGGGAGGGGGTCCCAGGCGGTCGATAGACCATCAGGGCCTGTTTCCCCGCAGGACTGGCATGAAGCAATTGACGAAGTCAATCGAAAGGTCCAGGATCTATCTCGCGGAGTTCAACGCCAACATCGGGATCATGACGATGTCATCGCGAGATTTGAGACCGTGAAATCCCATGTTGAGCAGTATGAAGCGAGATCGGGAATTCTGAGCCGGGTCCTTGATGACATCAGAGGACAGATCCGTAATCTCCCTGCGAATAGTGATCAAGCGCGGTCTGCCGTTAGGCGTGAACTCGATTCATTTCGGAACACGCTTGAAGGCGCAATGCGGAGAATCACTACTGTCGAGAGTAACGTGCGTACTCTTAATGGAATGAACAACAGAATCATGGCTCAGCTCTCTGAAATTGAAGGTCATGTTGATGAGGCTGCTGACATTATTCAGGGTGTCCAGGACAATCGGATGAACCCTCAACAGCCCAGGGAAAGACGGAATGTTGGATTCGATGCTTATGCGGGGCAGGGACATAGAATCAGGTCTCCGACGCCCACTCCCGGAGAAGGTAACGGTCGGGGTACTGGCCTTCCGGTGAGACCGGGTGGGGGTGTTGATTCGGCTGATCATGTTTTGCCAAATGTGCCCGGTAGGGTCGATTCTTCTCATGCAGGCAGGCATCCCATTCATCCCGATAGGGAGAGGGCTGACAGCAGAAGCAGGGGTGTGGGTAGGAATAGGAGCCCGAGGCCTGCTGCCGTCCCCGATAGGGGATCTGAGGTCCGGAATCGGCAATCCGCGATAGCGGGAGCATTTCTCCGAACCCGGACAGGCCGATCCGCGATAGCGGGAGCGTCTCTCCGAACCCTAACCATAATCCTGGAGGTGGTAGGGTGAGTAGGGCCCATGTTGAAACCCAGAGTCCTGGCGATAGCTGGAGGACTCCTGGGAGCAGGGCTCATGCTGATATCCAGAGTCCCGGCGATAGCTGGAGGACCCCTGGAACTCCATCCGATCGTGGACGGGCCTCGGCACCGGCCGCAAGAGGTACGCCCGGTACCGGCGGCCCAGGTGCGCCGAAGATCTGTGCTCTCGACGATCCGAATGATCGTAGGCACCCCGACGCTGAATTCACGTGTGTTACGTGCAATCGTGAGTTTTGCAGGCTTTGCAAGGGCGACGATGGGGACTGTTGCAATTGTCACTTCTTGAAGATGAAATGTTGGGCATGTCGCAAAAATGCCCAGGAGATCTCAATGTATTTCTGCACGGATTGTGGGAACCACGTCTGTCAGGATCACAGTCATTTTGGCAGTGACGGCCTCGAGCGATGTGCGCGCTGCCATATTCGGCGTGAACGCGCTGAAGCTGGACCGCCCCCTCCTCCTCCTCCTCCTGGGGGAGGAGGCGGGCAGGGCGGACCGCCCGGCCAAGGTGGGGGCGGAAGCGGTGGTCATGGACATGCTCCATTTCCACCACCAGGACCTGGACAACCTGGCGGGGGCCAAGGTCCCGCTGGACCTCCTGGAGGCCCGAGTGGTGGGGCTCCTACCGGGGGGTACCCTGGTGGGGCACCCGGGTTCTATGGTAGTGCTGCTGACTCTCATGGAGCTGAGAACAACCAGTGTGGTTCGAGTTTCTATGGTCCTGCCTTTGGGGGTGGTGTCCACAGTCAGGGCGTTGGTGCTGGCGTTAGTCAGCCCAATGTTGCTCCAGGCTACCCTGCAAGCATCGGGCATGCCAGTAATCCTGGAGCGGGTCAGTGCCATGGCTATGGCGCAAATGGTGCCGATAGGCCAGGGGATGGCGGTCTTCTTCCTGAAACAATCAGAGGAGACGACGGGCGAGACAGGTGCACTAAGTGTAACCTCAGGGTCCCCGTTACCGGTCCTCCTTTGGTCCCATGCGTTGGTTGTGGAATGAGGGCTTGTGAAATGTGCTGTCCATTACCGGCTAGGCTATGTGAGAGCTGCAGGATCACGTCATGTACCCCGATAGGGGCCCTGATTTCAACCGTTGCTGATAAGGATCGGTACCATCACAAATGCAACACTATCACGTTGCCTCCTGAACCGACAGCTGATAAGCTTCGGGAATGGATTTCCGAGGTTAAGGAGAGAGTCAGGAACGCTTTCAGCTTCGACTCTGACTACGCGTTAGCGTGGATTTCAGAAACTGAAAGGCTCGACTATGACGCTCTTGGAGGGCCATGCAAGTACCCGGTGTTGGATTCCAACTTCACAACTGCTATCAGGGATTGCATCAAGACGAGGGCCGTTAGGGATAAGATGAATCGCTTGACAGAGGCTGCTCAGAACATGACCCCTCCTCAGGGCATCAAGGGAAGGCAGATCTTGAAGCTCTTGCTGAACCATCTGCAGACTGGAGTCGAGGACGACCAGACGTTCAAGATTGCCGAGTTGACCAGTCTCAAATGTCGACAAACAGGTCACTCCGATGACGAGGCTAGGCTCCGGAGCTATCTGAGCACCTGGGATAATCTCATCTATGGGATCAAGAGGACGATCGATGATGGGGTGCTGCTAGCCGTGTTCATTGAGAACGTTCGCCATCTACGCTGTATGCGGCCTGACATTGAGAGGTGGGATCGCGATGAGACCGTTAGGTCTTTTCCATGGCTCTATAAAGCTTGTCAGGACTGTGTTGAGCGATGGCAGAAGCGACAGAACACGCTTCAGATGTATCAGACCTTTCATGAGCAGAGATCCCGGTCGGGCTCGCACTCTCGTGAAAGGGATCGGCATCCTGGAGCTCCTGGGGTAGTTCGAAGATACGACCCACTCGCAAGGAAAAGCGACCCGAGTCCTTCAAGGTCCGTTAGGTCCGGAAGGGATGGGAAACCCGACGGGAAGCCAAGATCATCTTCGCCCGGAAGAAGCAGTCAGAGAGACAGAGCTTCTCCTGGAAGAGGCAGTCAGAGGGACAAGCGCACACCGTCTCCCAAGTCGCCGAGAAGACAGTCCCCCGCTGGGCCTGCTGATCGGGTATGCTGGGAGTATACGAAGACCGGGAAGTGCCAGTATGGCCGGGAGTGCAAGTTCGAGCACGACAAGAGCCCAAGGAACCCTGCTGCACCCTCTACCCCAAGGACTGGCGATAGGCCCGTTAGGGACAAGCCAATGTACTTCGGGTACTGCTACGACTGGATGTATGGCAAGTGCACAGCTCAGCAGTGCAAGTACCTGCATCAGAAGCCACCACAGGGTACGAAGCCTATCACGCCTCGTGCCACTGCTGGTCCGGTTGTTGAGGATGAAGAGGGGGATACCCCTAGGTCACCTACGCCCAGTCCTCCCGATAGGGAGGCGAGGCGTCTCGACAGCCCCGCTCAAGGATTGACGGATTTTTAGGCGGGGCGGGCCGTTACCCTGAGGCCAACCGTGTTGTTGTGGCGTGTCCAGCTATGTGGGCTGTTGCCCCAGCTACCGGTGGGTCTGCACCGGGTTGCCTCCCTCCTTGCGTTAGCAGTTGGGAGAAAAGCGAGCAAGGCGCGTTGTTCTTCTCCGGTACTACAAGTGAAGGTCCTAAATGGGACCAAGTCATTTGGAGAAGGACCGTTGACGCAAATGGGGCCGTGATCGAGGATATCGGGGTGAACTTTGGTGATCGCCGAGAGTCCTTGTTCAGGAGGCTCCCTAGGCGAAGTGATACCAAGACGACGTTTTGGTACTGCGATGATGCGGAGGTTGTGCTGTCCTGGAGGAACAAGTACTTCCCGAAGGGTCCCGATAGGGAACCTCTGGGAGTCCAGATCCCCGATCTCCCTGATGTGTTTGTTGTCTCAATTGAAAATGACAATACGGGCAGAGTCGTGAATCGCTGTCGAGAGGCTGGATACGGCCATCCCAATGCGATCAAGTTCCCTTCTCGCAAGAAAATTGCTAGGGAGATTCAAAATGCTCTGATAAGAGCTGCGGCTGTTCACGCCCAAGTGCTCTTAGACAATGACGAAGACATCGACACCAACCCTGGAGATGTGCGGGGACATCGCGTTGTTCGAAAGCCGAAGTACACTCAGAAGGTTGCTGCACCCGTTGGATACGGCGGGGTGAGGTGGCTGGTAGATACTGGTTGCCCAATGGATCTGGTCGGCCTTGGTGATTTGAAAGGACCCGATAGGGCCCTGATTGCCAAAGGCGGACACACTCACGCGCTGCACACTGCTAACGGGGCGACTCGCACCGCTGGTCGTGTTGATGCTGATGTCGTCAACTTGGACGAGGTGATTGAGGCACACGTCCTTGTCCACTCCATCCATCATATCCGTTGGAAAGCGCTGTATGGACATGGGGTACTCGTTTGTATGGACTGCAGGTTGCAAGCCTACTCTCACATGTCCTTCGGGCCGCACGGTGACATTGGATGTCATCAACAACGTGCCGTACCTTCCTCATGGGGACACTCAATTCGTTTCTCCCACTCTTGATGATGCTGAACCACTTCCTGCTATGCCTGTCCCCGGCGCTGCATATCAAGGGCTTGAAGCCAGCGAGGTTCCGCCGTGCAGGTCCGCACTAACAATCAAGAGTGAACTACAGGACACCTGGCGTACGGAGCGATCAGGTCATGTTGTGAAGGAGCATCGGCTTCCGCGCAGGGCGAAGTTTGTGCCAACTGGTGATGATTGTCCCGTTAGGGTCGATCAATTGGACAACTACAGGAAAACAATCGTTCACCGAAGTGGGGTTACCCATGAGGTGCTGGTCGACAATCTGTGGGAGTTGTCCGAAAGAGATCAGCATGCGATAGCGGCTGATGTCCCTTGGACGGGTGAGACATGGTTTCAGGTCAAGTGCGAGACCGTTGCTCTTCCCGGAAAGGCAGAACAGGGGGGTGAGGGCGATCGCCACTCACCGCCTTTTCCTGGCTCAGGGGAGGGGGACGATGGTGACATTGTCGAGATAAACTTTCTCTCCGGGCTACGCACAGAGGCCGAGTGGAGGGCGGATGCTAAGACGCTCCGTCATATGCTCACGCATCTCCCGAAGAACCCCTATTGCCCGCACTGTCAGCGAGCGAAAATGGAGAATGTCAAGCTTCGCCGCAAAGGTGGTGCTGCCGCGCATGACGTGGTGAGCTTCGGGGACCTTACCACCGCTGACACAATGGTGTTGAGAGGACTGAAGGATCGAGGCTTTCATGGCGAGGCAGACGCGATAGTGTTCTATGACCTCGCTACTGATTACCTCGAGGTTCTCCCTGTGCAATCCAGATCCCGTAGCAATACGCTGGAGGCATTTCGCAGGTTTGCAGGGGGGCAAACTCTGAAGTTAGTGTACAGCGACCAGGCCCCAGAGCTGAAGAATGCTGTCACTACGCTTGGAGCATTGCACCGGCTTTCTACACCGGGCATGCCCAAGACTAATGGCCTGATCGAGAACAAGGTTAAGCTCGTTCTTCATGGGGCGCGCGTGCTCCTGCGTCAAGCTGGATTTGAACCTCGATGGTGGCCATTTGCCGTTAGGCATTTTTCCATGGCCAGGAATATTGAAAATCGCGGTGAGGGATCACCGTGGATGCGACGCCACGGTGACGGGAACTTCAGCGGAGTCATTCTGCCGTTTGGTTGTCTGGTCGACTTCTACCCCATTGCTCCCAAGATTCGCAGGGATAGAAAGGGGGGGGTTCAAAACGCCCAAAACGACTTCAGACATGCTGGAAAGATCGACTCAGAGGACGTTGATGAAGGAGGAGACCACTGGATCGCAAATGAAGACGAGAAGGTTCTCACTCGCGTCCACGTTGAAGCGCGAACCGAGCTCTTTATCCCGATAGGGACGAGCTGTCCAGTCAAGATCAAAGACCTTGGCAGGAGGCGGAGCACAGTCCTCAACTATCTGGACGGATCGACCGAATTCGTTGTTGACGAAAACTGGCTCCAGGCCGAAAACGACCGTGGAGGTAACCACGAATGGACTGGAGAAACTCATTTCGACTGTGATTTTGATCAGATCGATGAGGATGAGGCCGAGATCTATGAGAACGAGGAGTACGAACCCGAGTGCAACGACGAACCGGACTTTGTTCCCATTGATGAGGTAGAGGTTGAAGAGACAAGTGTCACCACTGCCCTGCCCGCCGAGAAGAAAGAGCGGGACTTCATCAAGATAGAGGAAGATCCAAAGTTCGCCCCATCGTCCAAGCCAGGCCTATTTCTGGGCTATCGGTTAGAACCAGGGGGCCTGTGGAAGGGCGACTATCTCGTTGCTGATCTCGAGCACATCCAAAGGGGTCTCAGGAAGCCAAGTATACACCAGGTCAAGCGCATCTGGAAGAACCCTGAGGAGCCCTACGTGTTCCCGATGTTGGCATCCTATGATGCTAGGACCCGGACCATTCGGGAGGCGATAGCTGACCGAAGGGCCGACCTTAAGCCGAGTAGGAAGATCAGGGATGAATTCGACTTTGATGAAGGTCGATTTGATGATCCTGATGATGATGATGACGATGACCGACAGGACGAGGGGGGCGATAGCTCTTCCAAATCCGATGGGGCCAATCAGAGCAAGGCTGTCCAAGGAGGTGGTGACGCATGCGTCTCAGATTACTGGGAGCGGCACGACGAGGACAGTGCCTGGTGTCGTATCCACGTTGAGGTGCGGAAGAAGTTCTTCGGAACAACAAACGAGGACCTTCCTCCTGGTGGTCCTTCGCATGAGGAGCTTGACACCGTTAGGGTCACTCACATGCGGGGGCTTGATGCCGTTGGAAATTGGATAAGGGACGATCGTCACCACGATGCTCCTAACCATCGGCACTTCACGCGTGGTTTTTGGACTGGTGTGACCATCCTTTTCGATAAGGGATGCGCTCCCCATGGTAGGTTCAAGCCAAAGGAAGAAGGAGCGAAGCGTGCCGGAGATTCAAAGAAGAGTCACAAACTTCACGGAGACAAGATCGACTATGGCCAATCTGCCGATAGGCGTGAGCGGCCTTACGCCGGCACAGGAAAGCCTAACTCAATCGATGCCGACAGTTGGAGACAGATGTTCAAACCGAACGGGAATTATCCCTAAGGGAAGAACGACGCCGAGAACATCCCGATAGGGACCCGGCCGCTCCTGCGCCCGGCCGTAGGCTCCTCATCGAGTTTGCGTGTGAACCTGACTCACGTCTATCCGCAGTGATGATGGAGTGTGGAGGCGAGGCAATTCGCGTTCACATTGGCTCATTTGACATCACCAAGGCCAAGGACGTTAGTCGGCTCATTGCGATCATCGAGGATAATCCTGGGTGTGATCTCTGGGCGTCAATTCCGTGTGGACCGTGGAGTACATGGCAGTACGTTAACCTTTCAGTCTACGGCGCTGAATTTGCATCCCACCTGAATGATCTAAGAAGAAACTCTCAGGTGATGTTTGCAGCATTCATGCGGGTCTCCCGAGCCGTTAGGCGAGGAGGGGGCAAGGTTGCATTTGAATGGCCTAGACACTGTCTTGGGTGGAAGCAACCGTTCATGCAGAGGTTCCTTGCCGATCCTGATGTCGAGACCGTAGATTTTGACGGCTGTGACTTCGGTATGCAGGATAAGGACGGCATGCCGATCAGGAAGCAGTGGAAGGTTGCGACGACCTCCAAGGAGCTCATTGATGAGCTGTCAGGTCGGAAGTGCAAGCACGAGAAGGGATACCTTCATGCACGCATTGAGGGGTCGGTTACCCCGACAACTGCCCTCTATCCAAGTGAAATGTGCGAGGCTATCGTTAGGGCGTGGTATCCAGATGGCACGTTCAAGAAGATCGCGAGTGCAATGCCGGTCGAAGTCGACCCTGTTGAACAGCGATGGAAGAAGAAGCCGAATACCTTGTACGTTAGTCTCAACAGCGAGACTGCCAAGATCCCGACACGGGCTACTTCGGGGAGTGCGGGTTTGGATACCTATGCCTCTGAGGGAGCGTGTATTCCCGCAGGGGGGTCAGGTTTAGTTAGCACCGGAATCTCGATAGAGATGCCCACTGGGGTATACGCTAGGATAGCTCCCAGGTCAGGACTAGCCGTGAAGAACAGGATCGCAGTAGGTGGTGGGGTTATTGATCCCGACTACGACGGGGAAGTTAAGGTCATCCTCTTCAATCATGGGGATGAGGACTTCATCGTGAATCCTGGGGACCGTGTTGCGCAGATCGTATTGGAGCGCGTTTTGCTCATTGACGCGTCCATCGTTCCCAGGAAAGCCAAGCGGGGAACCGATCGGGGATCCGCTGGGCTGCTGCCGCCCCTACGATTGGATCTGATGGAAAGACCTTTGAGTTCTCTATGCCCAGGGGGGAGATATCCCTCTCTCATCGGCCAAAGAGCTCGGGTGTCTTTCCTCCCTTGTACGCTTGTGTCGCTAGGCCAGTAAACAAGAAGGAACAAGCTGGAAATGCCAAGGCTAAGGCCGCTCTTCAGAAGGAGTGGGACAAGTTAACATCGCAAGGATGCTGGGACTTGTCGACTGTCCAAGAATGGCATGATGTTGCGGCCAAGGCACGCAAGGAAGGGGAGAAGATCCATGTTGGTAGGATTTTCGACATCTGCGTCGAGAAGAATCACGAGCTGCCGGAAGACGATCCGAATCGCAAATACAAAGGGCGAGTCGTGTTCGAGGGATGTTTCGTCCGTGATGAGATCGGGCATTGGGCCTTGTTCTCCGAGAACACCTCCTGCCCCGCCACTATGGCGGCGGGTAAGATGGGTGATGCTCACGGGTTACTCCCAGGGAATCTTCTGGAAGTGAGTGATGGGGAGTCTGCGTACACTCAGGCCCGCTTGAAGGGAAAGAAGACTTGGGTGAGGATTCCTCGTGACCAGTGGCCACCTGAGTGGTTCGACAGCAGCGGAAATCCCAGGTATAAGGACCCGGTCGTTGTCCTCGTGCTCGCACTATATGGACATCCGGACGCTGGTACCTTTTGGGAACAGCACTGCGAGGCAATGCTGAAGAAAGTCGGATACGTCAAGGTGAAGGATTGGGCCAGCGTGTTTAGGCATGAGGAGCTCGACCTCTTCCTTGTCGTGTACGTGGATGACTTCAAGATGAGTGGGCCGGCGAAGAATATCGCAGAAGGATGGGCGCTGATCTCGAAGGTCATCAAAATGGAGGAACCAAGGCAGCTCAAGAGATATCTTGGCTGCGAGCACGAATTCACGCAACAGGTGGTCAAGGGTCACTTTGACCCGAGACTGGCGTGGACGGTCGGCAATCCTCCTGATAAGGAGCAACCCGACTTGAGGTTTGGTCCAGAGGGGTTACTCTCTAAGGACATCCCCAAGCCGGAAACCACGATAAGGTTCATCAAGTACAGCGAGAGTAGCTTCATGCAGGCGTGTGTCGATAGATACATTGAGCTGTGTCAGGGAAAGTACCCGAAGAAGCTGCAGAAGGTTGAAACTCCGTTCCTGGACGAGAGCAAGCCGGAGTTCGACGAGAATTCCGTCAATCCGGAATTTGACAAGCTCTTCAACCAGGCGATGGACGTGGAGACCGTCAACGCACAGCCAGGATGCCTCGGGAATGACGCGGCGGCGGTGCTGATGAAGGTTCTCTACGGGGCTCGGATGGGCAGGTATGACCTAATTCGTCCCGTGCAGGCGTTAGCCAGCCGGGTCACGAAGTGGAATCATCTGTGTGACCGCAAGCTCCACAGGTTAATTTCATATGTGAACTCTACGCTTGACCTTCATTTATACGGTTGGGTGGGCGATAGCCCAGAGTTCATTGAGTTGGTTGCTTACTGTGATGCGGATCTGGCTGGGGATCGTACTGATTCCAAGAGCACATCGGGAGTGCTTATTTGCCTTGTGGGTCCTAGGACCTACATGCCCATCACTGGAGTAAGCAAGAAACAGACTTCCGTTTCGAAGTCGACTCCGGAAGCGGAGATTGTTGCTCTCGACCATGGAGTGTCTAAGGAGGGAATGGCATTAGCTACCCTCTGGCAGCACGCTATTGGGAAGGGGAAGGAGACCCAGCCGTTCATCATCAACGTGCTGGAGGATAACGAATCGGCGTGCCGAATCGTTATAACTGGGAATAATCCCAACATGCGCTATATGTCAAGGACGCAGCGCATTGACATCTCTTGGTTCAACGAACGTTTTAATGATGGAATTTTTCGGTTCGTTGCGTGCCCGTCTCACTATCAAGGTGCAGACATTTTCACTAAGGCCTGCATTGACAAGGTCGTATGGAATCGAAATCTGCACACCCTTGGTATGTTCCTGCCGGGATACCTGCAGGAATATTTGGCCCAACCCACCCAACCCTGTCTTAAGCCCCCTGCCGCTCCTGGGCTGCCCCCGCTTAGGGGGGTACGCATGGAATCAGGTGCAAAATCCGGTTTCAATCGGCTCATGGAGAGGTTACTCTCCGAGTACGAGGGAATCGTGATTGACGAGGAAAAAGGAGAAAAGAAGCGAGAAAACTATTATTGCGGATCAGGCGATAGCCGATGTTCTTGCTTATAGTGATCTTTGCAGGGTTGTCACGCTTCAAGTTGCTCCTGGATACAGGAACCACAGTATTCGGTCTGGTAGGATTGAAGGCGATAGCCTTTGTTATGTTGTACTTGTTCTCAACGATCTTGCACCCGATAGGGTTGATTCCAGGACTGGGAAGTGGGGACAGACCAGAAAGCTTAGGGATAGGACCGATGTCGCCGTTAGGCAAAGGTTCAACTTGGCTTGTGATGCTCGGACCTGTGGATGTGTTCCTATCATCCTCTATCGACCTAAATGCAACATCTTGAAGGAAGATGAGGTTGAAGGGATCGCCACTATGCATGGGTTCGATTGCAGGTCTGTTTGTGCATGCCAATGCGGTCTCAAGAGACATGGGGTCGTGTTTAGGTGCCTCTCTTCTAAGTCATTCAATTCGTTGTGGAGCACTTGCAAGATGCGGGGAGGGGATACCCTCTCTCAGCATGACCGAACGCTTGCTGTTGGGAAGTGGTTGAATACCTTTGTTGCCGTGTAGCATTTGCTTGATCAAGCTGGCTCATGCGCGGGCAACCGCATCACATTCACAGGCAGCTCAATGCGCTCACAGACCAGAATGAAAGCTTGAGGCAGATATGCCTGTCACTAAGGTTTGATTATTCTGCTTCGTGAAGGACAGACTCTGTCAATTTTTCTATCTTTGAGGTTCTGTTCTAGGAAGAGGGTCTCTGGCCGATAGGCTGAGCCTTCCGAGGAATAGGGGATTTCTGGCCGGTAGGCTGGGTTCCTGGTTCATCCGTGGTTCCGTGGCCGGTGGCCCGAACCTGCTGACGCATGGCGGCGGCTGGCGGAATGGGCATGGGGCGCTGCATGGCGACGCCCCCGCGGCCGTCCTGGGACCTGGCGATGGGGCTGGGCATGGAGAAGCCGAAGGCCGTGGCCCACTGTTTGCTTGCGGGATACCGCGAGTGGACAGTTAAGGGGTTTAAGGGACGGGATATGACGGGATCCGAAGCTCACCACGATTGATCCAGATATGGAGAGGGCTGGTCAGCTGATTGAGGATGACAGTGCCGCGAAGTTCGATGAACTGGTTGGCAGGGTGTCCCACATCAGTAAGGACAAGCTCGACAAATCCCACATTGCCTGTACGGACCATGAGAAGTTGCTCCGGTACCGTGCGGTCAGGACTGCTGCGATAGTGGCGGAAATGAAGCGCCGGGGAGTGGAGGTTACGGAGATGAACGCCATGCACTTGGCGGCTATCTTGTGCGCTGCGGTTCCGACGGACCCTGCTTTCTTGCTTCCTTACCACGCTGCCTTCGCGTTTGAGGAGAGCATCGAGGTTGGCGGGAGTGCACTACCCGTGGATAGCAGTTCTGAGCCTGCCGCTCAACCATGCGGCGGGATGCGGGTAGGTGACCCGAAATCCTGGCCGGAATGGAAGACGGTTCATCAGCAGACGGCCTTGGTAAAGACGGTCGCTGATCAGGCCGAGGTGGCATTCGGGGATCACCCTCTGCATAGCGGAGATGATTTCGGCGATGCGGAGCACCATTTCCTTGCACTCCGTGCCTGGATGAGCGAGAGGCCAAACGCGCTGTTCACTCCCCCGGAAGTGGTCGTCGATGCGATGATGCTTACCGAGGGAAGGAACAGAGAGGAGATCGTTAGGTACTCCTCGGGACGGCGGCTTTCGTCGGTCCCATCGGTCGTGAAGTTTGCAACGGCCGATAGGCCTGGAATGCGGGGATACCTGCATGCGATGGGACAGATGTCGGGTCTGATCACTTCCATAGGTGATGCGATCGAATGGGATCATCCTCAGGTGTTGAGGGTCTCGCCTAAGAACCCGGCAAGCACCACTGATGTTGGAATTGGTCCTGACGATAGGTGGGCATTCTTCGACTTGGCAATCAACTTCAGAGACCAGACGGATACCGAAAAGGTCCTCATCCACGGAACTTCGCAATCCTCGTTGTGGGGCATTCTTGGTGGTATGCAGGTTACTGCGTCCACCGCGAGCGATGAGGCTGTGGGTGTATGGACATCGTTGAAGACGAATGAGGCCCTGGGATACTGCCCTCTATCGCACTACGGCCAGAGCACGTGGGCGAGGGTTGGGATTTGCATCACGCAACCGGATGAGACCGAAAATCTGTTCGGCGACAACCCCTACCTGAAGGGAGTCAAGAAAGGGGCCCAGCGAGTATTCCCGAACGCGAGGTTGGGGATCCGTGGAATCTGCATCAAGCTTGAGAAGCCTGCGGCGGACTCACAGTTTGTGGAGCTGTGCAACTCAGGGGGCGGTAGCACCCTGCAGTACTACAACCCATTCGATGAATGGAACCCGCATGCTCCCTGGGTCGTGTGGGCTATGCATAAGTTCTTCCCCGAGAACTACATGGGACCGATAGGTCTATCTGTCGAAGAGGAGAACATGCGTGCTGCTCCAGGGACCCCCCAGGCTGCCGAGGCAGATGGTGGTGCGCTTTACGCCAGGATCGTGCCGAAGTCGAACATGAATGAGGCCATCCGGGGTGATACATTCGAGATCACCTTGACGAAGGGGTACTTCACCGAGGTCAAGGAGGAAGCAAAGGCCGTTGGGCGGGGAGCGCTCATCCCGAGGGAGCTCGAGTGTTTTGAGCAAGCTAGGAAGGTAATGCGCCTAATCAGGAACAAGAAGGTTGTCCCGCCCTCAGTGGAGCTGCCAAAGGGAGGATACTCCCGTGTGGCGATTGATTCTGCACAAATGGAGAGGCAGTGGGACGCATGGGCAGCTGCCGTGTTAGCGGATGTGATGCTGTCTATCTACCCATCCATCGTGCTGAATGAGATGAGTCGCTGCCAAGACAAGATGGTAATCTTGCTTCGGTGCTTGGCGGCCAGTGGGACGGGCGCTGCGGTAAGGATCGCTGCGGCCATGTCGGCCGGGTACGGCCCCCCGGTATACAAGGAGGAGTCCGCGGCCCCGGATGCGACCGTGTTCTACCTGCTGGATCAGACGTTCAACACTGCATCCACGAAGAACAAGAGAGGGATGGACCCAGCAACGTTGGCGGAGAATATCCTCACGTGCAGGACAAAGAATGATCGGTTGAGGGGTTCCCCGGATAACCGACCGTTCAAAAACTATGAGGTGCATTACGTGACCAGTACTCGTGATAACGAGGAGACATCCCTTCGGATGATGGTCGAGAAGGCGTACGAGCTGATGGACAAGCGGACGGAGGAATGCATCCAGAAGTACGGTAATGCGGATGCCGCGAGGTCTGACCTGTATGTCTTTGGCCTCCGTGGCTCCTACCTGTATAGGTGGGAGAAGAACGCATGGAGGGCGAGAAGCGATGCGGCAACCGTGTGGAGTAAGGACGTCGGGTCGCTGGTCGCGCTCAACAACAAGGTGAAGGTGATGGTTTGCGGCCCGGGGCGATCGTTAGATCGAGAGGGCGACCAAGGGGTTCACATGCAGAAGGAGATCCAGTTGAAGATGAGCGATCTCCGCGTGAATTTGATCCCAGTGGTTTCAGCAGACGCTGTGTCATGGGGGAGTGAAGTTGACAGCTACGGCAGGAATCGGCCAGTCCAAAGAGCATGGATTGTGGTGCCGGCCTATCTTGCGGCTGTCCCGGACTTCTTCTCCCTGACTAGGACTACGTGGCCTGGTTCCGTCACGTTGTTCATCAGGGACAACATCCTCAAGGTTTTGAAGGAGGGTACTTCTTCGAAGATGGGTGATGGCGGCTCGATGTCTGAGTCTGAGGATGTCGATATGACAGGTGCCGCTCAGGGAGGGCCGCCGATAGGCGTAACCCCCGGTGGGCAGTCATCTGACGCAGGTCAGCGTGCGGAAGGTCAGACCGCTGCCCCGAAAGCACCTCCTAAGGCGTTAGTCACGAAGGAGATGCTGGCGTCGGTGAGACCAAAGTCTCCGCCGAACCCACCTCGGAGTCTGAGGGTTTCTTCACCTCAGGTCACTGCGACCGAAGTTGGGAATCGATGGTCATCGAATCTTCGGACGCCTAGAGCGACGATTGAGGAGGAGAACACGGGTGGCTCCACCGAGGTCGATGATCTCCTACCCGATAGGGAAGGGATCAATCTCCCTACGGATACCTTCAATGGTGGTGAGGGTCCGACCGAGGCCGAACTACTGGAGTTCACCGGGGACGTTGAGATGGAGCTGGAGAAGGAGGCCGAGGTTCCCGCTGTAGGTGAGGGAGAGACTCCCGGTAGGGAGGCTGAGATACCTCAAACCACTGCAGCCACGACTGAACCATCGGTGGAATCGTCTGCAGCAAGGCGAGCGGCGTCGCCCGTTAGGGAGGAACGCAGGGCTCGGGATCCTGTTGGTACCCAGAAGAAGGAAGAGGCGTCGGATCCGGTTGGCCCAGGTGTGCCAATCTCCTATGCTCCCAAGTACACGGACGATGACGGGGACTTGCGGGATACTGCAGCGACCCCGAAGGCGGCTTCGACCCAGGAGTCTCGAGGGGGCATACACAATTATGCGAACACGCCGTACCCGGAGCCCGAGCTGAAGCCAGCGGAGGTTCGGCATCACCGTGAGCATAGTTCCTATCTGTCTTCGAGGGGCTCACGGACCTCGGCGAGACCGGCGGAGAGCAGGTCAAATAGGAGGTTCATCGTTCAGCATATCCTGGCTAGGGAGGCTGGGGAGCCCTTCATCTATGCCGTGATCCGGAACAAAGCAATCACTCAAGAGCGGGTTACCGCAGAGGAGTGGAGGAAGGCGAACGAGACTAGCCACATTGTGTTCCCTAATCGCGATAGCGAGTGGAGTGCGGTGTTGGATCGAGCCGTGCATAATGATTACATGTACGGAGCGTTGGATGCTTCCCGAGCAGCTGGGAGGATCGATCAGGAGTACATCAATCCTCGAGATCGGAAGTCTACGCCATGGGGTGATCAACAATGGAACATGAAGAAGGTGGCGTCTGAGGCTGCCCACATCCCGTTAGGGATGAGGCAGGACATTCAGGCGAAGTACCATCATGGACGAGCACCTCCGGGGGACTGGGCAGATATGCCCGATCGGGACGACTACATGGTTCGTGGAGTGGTTAGCGACCCAAATCGCAGGGCGTATGACTGTCTCCGAGCGCCAGGAGTAAGGGCAACATTGCTAAACGCGCAGACGGGTCAGTGCATTCCTTTGGACGATCCGACGTGGGTGCCGGAGATTGCATCATCACATCTGCTGGTAGGGACGATCACCACGATCGCATCGCACGTGGATTGCGCCCTTGGGCGCGCATGGCGTATGCCTATGTTCCACCCCCAGCTGATGGCGGCGACAGCAAAGCTGGAGAAGTTGCAGAAATACTTCAACGCGCTGAACGAAGCGGTACTAGGCAAGCGGTTGGGGACTGCGCCTTTCAGCATGATAGCCAGTCACCTCGCTCCGGACTATCCCGACGAGGGAGCAGATGCCCGACACACTGGCGCAATCAGCGGCTGAGATCATGCTGTCTCATGTGTCGGCATTGTCACATTCAGGGTCTGCTTCCGATAGGAAGGAGATCCTCGGTAGGGATGGGTTCCCGTTCGGGAAATCATGGTTCGAAGATGACCCAGAAGGGGCCACTTGGCCTGGACACCATATGGCTGGGGGTGTCGCTGTCCCGCTGAAGCCGAAGACGAAGATCGTGTGGGGAAAGCGACCGCATGTGGATGACGAGGGTGATGTGGACCCTGGGGCGAGCTCTTCGGGGCAACAGAAAACCGAGCCGGCCCCCGATAGGGGCGCCGGGTCGGAAAAGGACGATGAAGTGACGCTTCCTGACATTGGGAAACTTTCCGTGACGGAGAAGAAGAAAGACGACATGGATGTGGATCAGGAAGGCTCCAAGAAGGATTCCGCCGGGACAGAGAAGCCCACGCCTCGGGATACTGAGGCTGGGAAGACAGACCCGAGCGAGATCACCAACTTCAAAGGGGCTACCTTCGAGGAGTACCGAAAGACTGCTCCAAACTATGTGTACAGCGGGGAGGGAGATGATCGAAGGATCCTTCCCAAGAACACTCCGATTGACATGGAGAAATCGCTGCCAGCTGAGGTAGCGCTCCTGATTCCTAGAGCAGTGGCCACGCAAAAGGAGGCTGAGGAAGCCGAGAAGGCCGCGATGGAGGCCATCCGCGGGGACTTTAGGCTCCCTGACGTGGGTCAGGAAGACAGGGAGAAGGTCGACCCTCACACCGTGACGGATGAAGACTTGGCTGCGTCGATAGACGCGTTGACTAGGAGGTTGAGCGACATGCCTGAATGGTCGGGCAATCTGATTGATCCTGCAAAGTCTGCTGAGCTGGTCGCGGCGAGATGGGGCGGGAAGGCGAGTTATGACAAGCCTGAGGCTCCTCTGACTGAGGCTGGGATGAAGAGTGCGTCATTGGAGGATCGAGCTTATGCCCTGTCGCAGCTGAATGAGATGGTGAACTTTCACAAGAAGCACCTATGCTCTGGGCGAGGAGCGCCAATGGTAAGTGCAGCTGCCCCCAGTGGACCCTTTGCTCCTGATCAGGTGGATGAAAGCAGGAGGTTCCGACCGAGTGAGGCGGCAAGCAAGATGACCTACAATCTTGTGGTCCCGGACGGAAGGAAGGATTATCTTGCCGATAGGCGGGAAATCAATCCAGATCTAAGGGGTACTGGGGTTATCCCTGATGAGGCCGCTACATGCCAGATTGTGATTCCCTCGACTGGCCGGTCATTAAGGACATGCTTTTTATGCCTTTTTTTTGTGCTTTTTTGGGACCGAAAACCTTGTTTTTTCGCGTGCGCGTTCTTTGTCAAAACAATCCGTTTTTCGGACGTGTTTTTTTTTGCCGAAAATCTTGGGGAGGGAGGGGGGGGGGAAGAATTTTGGGATGCGCTCTTACTCCGAGGTGGCTTGAACTTGACTTGCGTTGCTGCATGGCCAAAAGGACCCCAAAGAAGAAAGTCAAGAGGGAAGGGGCGGGATCCGCTTGGGCAGAAACATGCAGCAGGGGAACTTGGCAGCCTACTGGTTACAATCGTTGGCCACCTTAGCAGCCGATAAGCAAGAAGCAAAAGGCCGTGAACGCGCAGCTGCTCTCTTTTTTCCGGCATTGCCCCATGCCAATGGAAAAGAGATACAGCTGGACAGCGCCAGTGAGACCCCGTCATATGGCAGCTGCCAGGTTTGCCTCAGGCACTGGCGCTGGCTGCTTTCGCCTCAAAACAAACTGCGCGAGCGCAGTTTGTCATAAGCGCAAGCTGGTCCAACTTGCTGTTTAAATCACGCAGGGCCTCTTCAAGCCGCGCGTTCTTTTCAGCTGCTTCACGGAATTTCTGCTCAGCCTGGCGGAGACGGTCACACCAGTCCCGTGCACCCATGGTAGTGCTTTTGGTCCAGAAATCTAATTCTTTCTTCATGGAGTCATTGTCCAGCCGCAGCCGATCTACTTCAGCAAGCAACTCATCATGGTTTTGGAGATTCAATAGTTCTTCCTTGGTGAGTCGCACACGGATGTTGCAGCACCGGTTGTTCTCGTACCTGGCCCAGTGCAGTTTGCAAAGATGTTTTGGGCAGGCTCAAGAACACAGTTGAAGAGATAATAAAACACATACTACAATTATTGACTGAACTGTTATTCCAAGCTGCCGTCTCTTAGTTGCAGTTTTGACATTCACGGGGTCGGCCTGCAGCTTCTTGGTGTTCTTCATCTCCCCCAGCTCGCTCTTTATTCTCACAACCATGGCACGCCCCCTTTGGCAACGGCGACGTGAAGTCAGGCGGCTGGAGCTTGACAAAGAAAGTAGCGAGAGTCCACCCCCTGCCCAGATCTTTTCAATGCTGGCCCATAAGAGTTTGTCAATGGTCGAAAGGTTCAACTACCGGCAAGTCAAGCTTTAGATCCCCAAAAAACAAAAAAGTCCAACTTGCACAAAGTATTCAAGCACCACAAGAAAAAAACTACCATTCGGGCACTGGGCTCGGGCCCCAAAAAGTCATTCCATTCGGGCCCCGAAAAGATGGCTGGTGGACACAAATGTGCAGATTGAAACGGTGGCCTCCAAAGAGCCCCTGGAGGAACATCCACAGCCAAGAGCCCCGGGCCCCGAAAAGTTGTTCGATTTGGGCCCCGATTCGGGCCCCGAAAAGCTGTTCCATTCGGGTCCCGGATTCGGGCCCCGAAAAGTCGTATACCATTCGAGCCCCGAAAAGATGGCTGGTGGACACAAATGTGCAGATTGAAACGGTGGCCTCCAAAGAGCCCCTGGAAAAACATCCAAAGCCAAGAGCCCCGGGCCGAAAAGTCGTTCGATTCGGGTCCTGGATTCGGGCCCCGAAAAGCTGTTCCATTCGGGTCCCGGATTCGGGCCCGGATTCGGGCCCCGAAAAGTCGTATACCATTCGGGCTCCGAAAAGATGGCTGGTGGACACAAATGTGCAAATTGAAACAGTGGCATCCAAAGAGTCCCTGGAGAAACATCCACAGCCAAGAGCCCCGGGCCCCGAAAAGTTGTTCGATTCGGGCCCCGATTCGGGCCCCGAAAAGCTGTTCCATTCGGGTCCCGGATTCGGGCCCCGAAAAGTCGTATACCATTCGAGCCCCGAAAAGATGGCTGGTGGACACAAATGTGCAGAACGGTGGCCTCCAAAGAGCCCCTAGAGAAACATCCACAGCCAAGAGCCCCGGGCCACGAAAAGTTGTTCGATTCGGGCCCCGAGCGGGCCCCGAAAAGCTGTTCCTTTCGGGTCCCGGATTCGGGCCCCGAAAAGTTGTTTGATTCGGGCCCCGATTCGGGCCCCGAAAAGCTGTTCCATTCGGGTCCCGGATTCGGGCCCCGAAAAGCTGTTCCATTTGGGCCCCGGGTTCAGGCTCTAAATTGTTTTCAAGCTGGAAAAACTCTCCGTGTTGGCTCCGAAGACTTGTTCAAAATTTGGGCCGGGTTCAGGCCCCGAAGTTGCCACAGAGGGAGCAAGGGACAGTGGCGCAATGGCAGCGCGCCCGAACCAACCTGCGGACCCGCAGTTGGTAGGGAGGTCGCGGATTCAAATCCCGCCTGCCCCCATCTTTTGCGCAGAGTGACCCTCGGGGGGCTTCAACAATTCAATTGCCGAAAGGAGCTCTGGCGCCTCTGGCAGGCATGGCTGGCCTTCTGATGTGGAAGGTCTGAGAAACACATGAACACGCAGTGGCTGTTGAAACTCACGCGGGCTCCTTTTTCAGACTCTCAGCTTTCCCCGCGACATGTCAATTTCAAGATGGTCTGGCGAGTCCGAGATCCCTGAGAAAATGGTATGGTTCAAGGAGGTACTCGAAGTCGACGAGAATGGGGAGATCACCTATCTCGAAGACGAGAGAAGGCAGTGGGAACGAAAAGGGGAATGGTACGGCTATGGGGACAATGAGAATGAGCCTTATCAGTACGTGTACGTCGACGAGAAGAAGCTCAAGAGCAGTGATCATCGTGAATTATCAGCCTATCAAGTCCAACGATCATTGATAAGAGCGAGGATACTGAGCGAAGTGGTGGATGACATATACAAGAAGCACTACTTCCCGGTGACCAAGGAGAGCTCCATAATGTTTGAATATGATCGGGATAAGGACGAGATCAAGGAATCGGCCGTTGACGAAGAAACGGCACGGTCTGCCGAAGAATGTGTTCGCAATGTCAACGTGCATCAGCAGGCGGGTGAAATGGTTGATGGACACCGGATGTGGTCATGATCTCATCGGGAGAGCCAAGGCAAAGAGCCTGGGTGTCGATATCGTGAAGGACGATGACGAGATCGTGTTCCAAACCGCAAATGGTTCCACTTCCACGTCCGATGTGGCCAAAATAGTCGTGGACGAGTTGGACGAGACTGTCGAGCCGCACGTGTTGGACGAGACACCCACAGTATTGTCGATAGGGAGGAGATGCATGAAAATGGGTTATGCATTTCACTGGATGCCTGGTAAACTACCTTTCATGGTTACACCAAAGCAAGGATTCGTGCACTTACAAGTCAAGGACGACATCCCATACCTCGTGAGTGATGGTAAGCTTCGGAGTAACAGGCATCGCCCTACGATAGACGACCTCAAGGAGCACTTTTCGGAAGTATTGGCAATGGTAACGAACGATGAGGCAGATCAGGATGGCGATGATGACAACGAGGTCACACCCGCCGCTGTCGGTGAATCCGCAGAGGTCGAGGGTGAGCGCCATGATGGTGCATTCGACTTCGGGCCACCCGGAGGAGCCGGTCCAGTACGTCCGCCTCCCGTAGCTGAGGAAATACCAGTAGATGTTGGGCCAGTCCCGCGTCGACATGGTGATGCCGAAGCTGACGAGGAAGAGGTTGATGAGGATGATCCAGATGCCGGAATCGAAGTTGATGTATACGAAGGGTCATCCATAAAGAGGAAAGTCGGTGTCCTCAAGAGGGACGCCAACTCCATTGCTCATTTGCTTACACATAGATATCGAAACCCTTTCTGCGAGTCATGCGTCAAGGCAAAGATGAGACACTTCAGATCACGAACAGGGGCCTTCAAGAGGGAGGTAAAGATGTTCGGGGACCTGGTGACGTTCGACTTCGTGACGGCATCGGGGGATCATGAAGTGGAGTATGCGCTCATTATTCGGGACATATATACCGGGATTATCATGGCTTATCCGACTGCAAGAAGAGACACTGACTCCGTCGTCAGGGCCATCAAGCACTTCTGCGGGAGGAGGAAGATCAAGCAGGTATACTCGGATGATGGCCCGGAACTGATCAATGCATGCGTGGAGCTGAAGCTGAACCACGACCCGTCGCTGCCTGGACGACCGCAGAATAATTCCCTTGCTGAGAGAACAAATCAATTCATCATTGATCAGACTTCGGCTTGTCTTGTACATGCCGGTCTACCCACGTGCTACTGGGTGCAGGCCATCACCACGCTATGCCATCTTATGAACATTGAGGAAGTGAATGGATCGAGCGCTTGGATGAGGCTGCATGGCGAGGAGTTCAAAGGCGAGAAGATACCTTTTGGTGCGTTAGTAGACTTCAAGCCGAGTGAAGCACGAGGGGAGAAGAGGGAGAAATTCGAACCAAGAGGGGAAACTGGTATATTTGCTGGATACGTGTTGAGCACCGAAATGCATTGGGCGAATAAGTATCGGGCTTGGGCCCTCACCGCATTTGCAGGTGCAGAGTTGAACATCAAGAAAGCAAAGGTTCCACCTCGGTTGAGAATGCCACATCAGACGGAGAGGATGATTCTCAAGTCACCTCTGACATTCCCAATACAACAGAAGTACAAGGCTGCCAACGAGACTTTGGAGGGGATTGAGATGTCTGTCGATGCAATCGGTCTGGATGCACGTGACCATCTGATCGAAGATGAGGACTACGAGCCTGAGTTGTTGCAGAGTGACGAGAAGCGACTGCTCGACGATCAGGTCGATCAGATCGCTGGTCTACTGCTTGACGATGGTCCGGAGGTACTTGTCGGAGATCGGGGGGATCAGGTAGAAGAAGAAGACGCTAGACCAAGCTCATCGAGAGGAAAAGGGGACGGACATGCCAAGGGCGACGATGAAGTTACGAAGCCCGACCTCCCACATGTGTCAGCTGGACTACCTGGGATGGCATCACGTACGTCAACGATGATGGCAAGGAGGTTAAGATCGATAAGGCCGGGAGACCATATCCTGTCGGGAAGGATGGCTTCAGGCTAATGAAGACATCGAGACCTCCAGAGTACACTCCCGATGAATGGAAAATGATGAGTAAATACTACACCAAGGAAGAAAAGGCCGAGGTGAAGGGCGGTGGCAAGAAGAAGAAAGACGACCCCAAAAGTAAGGAATCTGAGGTTTCAGCGCCGGCTGAGGCACAGACATTGCAGATGCCCGGTGGTAAGAGAATTCGAGCAATGCTTCGAAGCCGCTGGGGCGGAGTCGAATGGCAGTACAATTGGGGGTTGCGGAAGAACGTATCAAAGATCAAGAACCCACTGGATGGGAAACACTTGGCTGAGCTTGATTGGGTCAGGATAGTTGTAAATCCTGTTGACGGAGTGGTTGTTCTCATGGATTCCAAGCAATCCCAAGACGTCATGAGACGAAACGTTCAGCTTGAGAAAGAATTTGCGTGTCTGGTGGTAATTTACGCCTGGAAGTTCAAATCTGAGGAGCGGTCGAGATCGACTCCAAATTGGACGAAGGCAGTTGCATCAGTCATAGGGCGTCATGAAGACGAAGCTGAAACGACATCGGGGACAGATCCTACGGTCGACGAATCGACGGATTTTACCTGGTATGAATGGGAGGAATCTGCTGAGGTAGTTTCTGGAAAAGTACCATTCGCGTTGCCCGCAATAGGGGAAAATGGTGAAGCCAAGAAATACCCATCGATGCCGTGCGTGACTTCTGAGAAGATACAGCACAGAGAGAAAGCCGTAAAAGTTGTACGACTCTTCCAAGCTTTAGTGTCCAGACCGGTTGGTGTTGGTCGGAAAGAAATGCTGACCAACCCTGACGCGCTGGCATCAATGAAGAAAGAATGGTCGGGATTAATCGACCAGGGCGTCTTCGACCTTGGCGCAGTGCGGGAATATGACGCCGTGGCCAAGGAGGCAAAAGCAAAAGGGGAAGAGATACACATGGCTCGCGCACATGGTATTTGTGTTGAGAAGCACTCACAGTTGCCTGTTGGTGATCCTAAGAGGAAGTTCAAGGGTAGAGGCGTGTTGCTGGGGAACCAAGTGAAGAATCAAAGCTTTGAAGCTGCGATGTTTCAAGACTTGGGGAACTCTCCTGCTTCGTTTGAGGCCTCGCGTTGGGCGGATTTTTTGGGTTGTCATGAGGGCTGGGATGTGCAGATGGCCGACGCTGTCCAAGCGTACATCCAGGCCACGTTGAGAGGCACTCCATGTTGGATTGAATTGCCACCAGAGGCTGTGCCGAGTGAATGCAATTGGGCTAAGTACAGAAGACCAGTCGTCCCATTGAGGAAGGCGCTGTACGGACACCCAGATGCGGGAACATTCTGGGAGCAGCACTGTGATGAATCGGTGCGCGCCGTTGGTTTTGAACCCATCGGTGAGGAATGGCCGTCAGTGTACATTCATGAAAAGCTCCAGCTTGTTCTGGTTGTGTATGTCGACGACTTCAAAATGGCAGGGCCGCAAAAGAACCTTGCCCAGGGATGGAGCATGTTACGTACACGTTTGAAGATTGAGCCCGAGACTGGACTTGACATGTACCTTGGTTGTAACCAAAGCAAGGGAAACGTCACTCTCGGGAACGGACACCGCGTAACAACGGTGACCTATGACCTGGAACAGTTCCTACGTTCCTGTGTCGACCGCTATCTTGAGGTGGCGGGCGACGTAAAGTTGAATAAGGTTGTCACTCCTGAGTTGCATGAAGAAACAAAGAATCACGTCTCACGGAAGCCTGCCAGAGAGGGGCCGTCAGTCGTGTGCAATTGGTGTAACAATCTTGTGCCCACGGTTCTGCCACAGTGCCGGACCAGCGGGGAGGGACTCCTGAGTTGGCCATGAAGGAGCCCGTGCGTGGACACCTTGCTCCGCATGCCGCTAGCGTACTGATGAAGTTGCTGTACGGCGCGCGGATTGCTCGCTTCGATTTGTTGCGGCAAGTGAATCGCCTGGCACGGAACGTGCACAGGTGGACTGACTCCGATGATCGGGGTTTGCATCATTTGATGTGCTATGTACATCATACGAAACATTGGCGCATGGTCGGTTGGGTCGGAGACTCCATGGATGATGTGCACTTGGCCTTGTATGCGGACGCAGACTTTGCTGGATGTGTTGACTCGCTACGTTCCACCTCTGGTGGACACTTGAATATACAAGGGCCTAATACTCGGTTTCCGTTGTCTGGCAGCTCAAAAAGACAGGGTTGTGTGAGTCACTCAACTCCTGAGGCCGAAATAGTTGCGGCCGATGTTGCCATGAGAGCCATGGGTATGCCTGCTCTAAAGTTGTTGCAGCGGATTCTCAAGAAGTCACCGAACTTTGTGTTCTATGACGATAACAAGGCTATGATCGGTGTCGTGCGATCGGGGAGAAACCCCACGATGCGCCACCTTGAGAGAAGCCATGGTGTTTGCATTTCGTGGATGCATGAGATGTTCACACGTGATTACATGTATTTGGCGTATGAGGTCACCGACAGAATGGCGGCTGACATCTACACCAAGGCGTTCAATGATGGACGCAAATGGAAGCATGCATGTTTGCAGATTGGTCTACTCGACCCGAGCTTGCTGTCTGACCCGGATACCCTCAAGGCGCTCACACCTACGTGTGACCCCATAAAAGGGACCATGCAGACCGCTTCGGGAACGGTTGACGGAGTTCCCACATTCCCGTACACACACATTCCGGTCATGCCCCCGGACCTGTGGTGGCCCGGATTGACATCCAAAGAGGGATTGCATGAGCATGAAGGACATGATCCGGTCGTCGTTGCTAAGGGACCCAGATTGATGCGTGTGAAGCCTCCACTCGCGGTCGTGACACCATTCGGGAGCAAGTGGCTTCGCTCCACTTGGTTTCTGAGGAACGGGTCATGGCTCAAGGTTGAGGACAGGGTTGACCCTGGGTTACAGTGTGCGCGGATTGATGGGTGGGTTGAACGAGCAGTTTGGCAGTTTCATCCTGTGCCGGTTGCTGTACCGGCGCGGGAACAATCTCCGCGACCACGACCAATTCACGTCGGGTCCGGGGAGGTTGACATGCAGTCAGTGCTGGCCGCATTCGTTGAAGAACTGTCGAACGAGCGCATTGAATTAAAATGTGTCAATGACCTTGCTTTGGAAACTTTGCTCCGGTTGAAGCTGCTTATGCGTTGCTTGCATACCAGTCATGAGCAACTTGTTCCTGGTCGTTGTTTTGTTCCATATCGCATTGCGGTGAAGCACAAACCACAGCTAGCGCCGGGCATTGAGCTCGCGATGGTTAAACATGACGGTGGTGTGCTCAAAGCTCCAGTGCATGTCTCGCTTCCTGGTATGAGAACTCGCACAGTCGTCACTTTGTACAGTGTTGATTTGGCTCGGCCTATTGTGCTGATGGCATGTTCTGAGCCACGCAACTGGTTCACTGCCCTTGCCCGCCATAACGGGCCGCAGGTCGTGACCATCACACTGGTCGATGACTTACTGAGCGAGTACGGGGGGAGAATCGCCAGACATGTGCTTACTAAACCTTCCGATTTGTTGTTCTTCGCCGGGCCTTGCACGGGGGGATCATCATGGGCACGCCTCAACAAGACTCGCGGAGTTGACACCGCAGAGAAAATCGAGGCCAAACAGAAGGAATTTTTGAAATTGTTTGAACGGTTCGTTGAAATCAAAAGGCATGCCATGACGAAACGCGCTGCGATTTTGTTTGAGTTGCCTGGAAGTTGCGATTATTGGAAGGATGAGAGACTGCATGAGGTTGTTCATGATGGCATTAGTCATGAGTTTGATGGGTGTCGCTATGGCTTGAAGCAAAGGTATGCGAAGAAACCCATGCCGATCAAGAAACCATGGAGAGTTGTTTCGTGGAACTTTGACCTTGGCAGCTCATTGTCTAAGAAGTGTAATGGAAACCATGAACATGGACCTTGTGCCGGTCGGGAAACCAAGGAAACCCAGTTGTACACGTCGTTAATTGTGTGTGTGATCCTCCGTCGTTTTCGTGCTCGAGCAAAGTGCCTTCAGCCGGCACCATTGAAACTCGCTCTTGCTTGTATCACGCGAGGGAGATCGCGGAAGCATCAAGCTGCTGCGTGTGAAATTCGCACCACCCCGACTGTACCACCGAGGAGCTGGGCTAGTCCCGATCCTCTGGTGCCAACAGGGAGCTGGGCTAGTCCCGAACCCCAAGTTTCGAAGAGGAGTTGGGTCAGTCCCACGCCTCAATTGAGAGCTGGGCAATTATTGGGACTATTCTGTGGCTTTATTTGCAGCTGCCTATTCTGGGTTTTCCCGGTTCTGGAGAATATCATCAAGATGACTGCCAATGCGACTGTCGTCAACACGAATGAATTCTTCTGCGTGCCTGTTGGGAAATCCAGACATGCGGCGGTATTCTTGGGGAACCTCGTGAAGAACGCCATCGAGGAGGGCAAAAGAATCCCCAGGAGAATGGAAATGGGCAGCGACCTGGGTCTGTGCGTGAAGTGGATCGAGGACATTGGAGTCCCCGCTTTCTATGCCTACTCAGCGTACTATTCTGCCAAATGCCGCGGAATGATGAAAGGAGAAGGGCAATCCATGAGGGTTGCATTAGAGTTTATCAGCAAGATCTTCGGACAACTTTCTGCTGACGAATGCATGCTTGGGTGGAGAGAATTCTGCAGCAAAGGGAAGAAGATCGTGGCGGCGCTGAACCAACTTTGCGGAGAAGCATCGCTACTGGCGAAGAATCCCGAGCTGCTCAACGTCACCAAGTACTGCATCGAAGGGGCAGACATGCTGAGATCCATCGCAGACATTTGGGATCTCGCTACGGGTGTGGCCGAGGATAACGAGGAACGGTCTTTCAAAGCTGCGTTCCACCAAGACACTCCAGTCGGGGAGGTCTACAAAGAGTTCATCAGTGATGAGCCGACCAGGACCTCGTCATCGAGGAGGTGGAGGAGCTCCGAGGAGTTCCTAACGACCGCAGAGTTTGAAAGGCACGATCGGAGAGTTTCGAAATTCAGAGATCGAAGCTGGGGGAAAGTATTCACGCTGAACGTGATCAAGGCTCCCAAACTAGACTTCCATGGTCGTGGTTCAAGAGACGACTATCAGAAAAATTGGGACCTTGGGCTGACCTATCAGAATGAGCTGCGCGCGTCGATGAAGAACCTCGCGTACGCAATGAGAAGAGATGAAAGAGCTCACCAGCACAACCTTTTGCGCTGGATGATCTGTGGGTCAACCCCCAGCGACATCTCTGACGCGTGCATCGGGGCAATCAACTCACTTATGTGCGTTTCCTTCATCATGAGGAGGTTGCAGCCATTGATCGGTGAAAGGGATGCTAGAGATCAGTCGTACACAGCCTATTTCCGTCAGGACAAGAATGAGCTAAAAGATCTATATCGAGAGGTCGAGTCCGCCAGGAACTTCCTGTGGTGCATCGACATGATCTACGAATCGAAGCTGCCTGCGATGAACATCAACTCCATCAGTTTGGCACCACACGCGGCTGACAGGGCCGCTGAGAACCAAGATCGGCGCAAGTGGGTAAGCTGGCTGAAGGAGATCGAAAAGAAAGCCGAGAAGGATGTCATGATCGACTTCTACCAGAACAACTACTGCACCATTCACGAAGTCGGGAGGGAACTGGAGAGGTACCCCGAGGACTTCGCGATCGGGGAAGAGCCGACATGGTGGGTGATGGGCACTTCGAAGACGGAACCGCCGAGAAAGACGGAGAGACAGCAAAAGTCGGCATCCAGCTCCGGGCAAAGGAGCCAAACCTCTGGTGGGCCAGTCCCCCAGCAGGGAGCTTCAAGCGGGGGGTCATATGCAAGCGACACCGTCAAGATTGACAACGAAATCATTGACTCAATATTCCGCATGAACTCTGGTGGTGATGACGACAGATGGACGATCATCAATCCAACTGCTGGGCTTGAAACATACACCTCATTCGAAGGGGGTATCACTCCGAGTGGCGCGACAGTCAACGTGAAGTTCAACATTGACGCCAACACTGGATACCCAATCATACAGACTGTATTTGGGCCGTGTCTCGCAGAAGGGAAGAACGCGGCATATTGGGAGTGCATGCTGAGATGCCTGACTTCTTCGTTGGTACACTTCGAGGAGAAGACCAGCGCGGAGAAGATCATTCTTTCCTACGTTGGAAAAGGGAATGCGGCATGGCTTCAGCTGTATGCTTTCATGTGTGCCCAAACAGGATGCTTGATTACTGGGCGCCTTCCGGGCGCCAAGGCCATCAACGCGTTGATCCAGGCAGAGAAGAACCCAGACAACGCACCTGGACGGTTGAACCGGATCATCAAGGAGCAGAAAAGGGGTCCCTTCGGTGGGGCAACGATTCGCGACATGATGATTCAGAAGAAGAGCTTCTTAGTCCTGGATTGGCCCCTGAGGGCTGTCAATGCGAAAGGGAGCACGAAGACCTTCCAGATGATGGTCAACGAACAGGGGTGGACAAACATCGAGGAGAGATCGTACTACGGTTCGAGTGAGCAAGTCTCCTCGTCCGCAGCTACGACGAGCATAATCTCCCGATTGCAGAAACTTGAAAAGCTTATCGTCGAACGACGGAGGCGAGACATGGATGACTCTCCTGTGTCGGTGCACATTTGGATGTCGCTCTATGACTGGGTGTGCATGAGAGGGTGTGGGTGGCAGGTGACCGCCAATCCCATCATTGACTCCTTGCAAAAGACGATATCCGACCTTGTCAACACATGCAAGGGCTTGGTTGTGGTGTGCGTGAATCGCGACGTAGCTTTCCATGGAGGAACAGGGGACTTGGGGACGATCGCCAACAAGGTGAGCGAGATCTGCAAGGCGGCAGGCGCGTTGGTGACCGAGAATGATCGCCTGTGGCGCGTTGCCCACGCGCTCACGGGTAAGAATTACAAGATCCCTGGGAGCTCGAATCTGCAACATTTCCTCCTGAAGCGATTGCTGGTGGAGAAATCCATCGATGTGGTCGCGCCAAGCAATGCGTTCGTGCATGAGCTGGAGGAGACATGCATAAATGAGCCAGACCTTCGATTCAACATCCCGAAGAACATGGAGGAGTCGAAGGTGAAATTCGAATACAAGCCGACCTTCACTGCTCAATCGAAACGGAGACAAGAACGACAGGACGAAGGGCACGGCGGACAAGATGCGTTTGGGAACACCGATGTCACCGATCAACGTCTTCGATGGTATACGGTCACCGAGCTCAGCGAGTTAATCTGCGAACTTTGTGTGAGAGAGATGCAGGTGAACAAGTCGAAGGTGCTCGGATCAAACTCCAAGTTCAATCCCACTTCTTGTGTGAACTGTTGCGCGAACTGGAATGCGGACACGAACGGTGTTGTGAGATCAACCGAGGGGAGGAAACTGTATACACGACTTTTTGCAGAATGCGTGGTTGCAATCCCAGATCTTCAACATCTCATGGTGGACGTCAACAATGTTCAGGCCATGACCACGATTATACGGGAACTTGCATACTCCAAGCTGAAGGAGCTATCCCACGTGGGTTTCGTGAGCATGACAGTGGATCAGGCAGCGCAGTTCTACAACAACGGTCATGGGAAGCAATTGTGTGCATCCCGGGATGTGATCACATGCAAGAATTCCGAAGGGGTTGAGGAGAGGACCTCCATCTTTGTGATAGACAAGGATCTTGGCAACGTGGCCTATTCATCCTGGATCAAGAGCGTGCTCGACCAGGGGACGATGTATGACCTCCTGGGACAGACTACGAATGAGGAGTCCTTGGGTGACGTCGTCGAGATGATACTGGGATTCTTTGAGGTGATGTCGTACTTTCAGCACGAACTTCCATTGTGGAGAGATGTATGGAAGATCAAGAGGGAGTTCGAGCAGTCAATCGTACGGCACCTCGCCGGGAACGTGAGCCACACGACGGGCCAGAACCGAAAGCGGAACAAACCATCCGCCCAGCTCGGGGCGCCCACGAAAGAAGTGCTGGACCTCATGACCAAGATCAAGCCCAGACATCCGCGATCCCTGACGGCAGAGCATGCCACCCAAGGATCCAAGAGGAAGGCAACCGAGAGTGAAGGGGACGGTCTTGGTCAAGTACCAGACCCGAACCGGAGCTCTCAGCCCAATGTTGAGAAGGAAGAGAAGAAGCAGCGAGTGATCGATGGGCGGAAAGCCGCACTTGAGTTCCTGGTCTCAATGGAGAAATGCATGGGAGAAATGGGAATCTGCATGAAGTGCGCGAACCTGGCCCACGACGGCGACTGCAAGAACTATGAGGAGGCTGCTGGAAATGAGAAGGCGATGAAGAAGATCCGTGAGCTTCTCAGCAGCGACCATGTTTCCTCGGATGAAGAAATGGGGGATACGGAAGAGCCGTCCTCATCAACATCCAAGGAGCGCAGGAAAGGGGGACAAGAAGGGAAAGAAACAATAGAGATGTACAGCTATACCATCAATCTGGTGGAGATGGCTGACACGGCCGAGGGTGGAGAGCTACAGTGCGGTGGCGTGGACCTCACCTACAATCCGTGTGGGGACAACAGAACGTTCAAGGCAGCGCTGGAACGAGGGAGTGACACTATTCCATGCTACATCCCGAAATTCGGCGACGAGAGCAATGTGAATATGCCATGGGCGTACGCATCTATTGTTGACCCCCGATACTTTCCCAAGGGTGCCATCCTTGAGCAGGTGGATGTGATGCAGCTCGGCAAGAGCATCAATTTCTGCGTTGCTCCTTTTGACGGCGCTCCACTGTGCAGGATTGGTGATGATCGCTCGGTATTTGCATCGAAAGATCAAGCGAACCAGCTATCTCACAACCTATGCAGAGTCCTTCGACATAAGATCGGCAGTTGCCGAGGAAGCGTTTTCAGATGCGATGAAGGGGGATGGGTCGACATCGACGCAGTCATCGACGACCGAAATTGCGACATATTCCCACCTTCAACTGCGAGAGCAAAACGATACATGGGCATCATGGAAGTGATCAAGTGGCAGGAGTCTGGACAGAAGAAATCGAGGTTTCAGATCCTGGCAGCAAGGTTCCCAAGCATCATGAACCCGAACGACATGAAGGCGGCCAGGGAGGAGATGAACCAAGCCGGCCTGGATCGGGATGACATCGACAGGATGTTCAACAGATGCGATGGATGGTACAGACCTTGGTGCATCCGAGTCACGACTGGTCACAGCGACTTTGGATTCATGAGCTCATCCGCACTGGCAAATAGGTATTCCGCAAGGATGGGTGACACTCTCGGAGGAGCATTCCATGTGACGTATGTGGAGAACCTGCCAAGCATCGTCCGCTGTGGGCTAGTCCCCGGCGGAATCGATGGCGGAAACAGGCTAGCATTGCACTTCGGGGCATTTGCTCCGTGGGATGAGATGAACGTAGCAACGAAGATGACGCTACGAAACGTAAGGTGGGGGGACCCGATTGCGATCATCTACATTCCCAGTGCAACCCTTGCGCGGTATGGAGCTGGAGTCGCGGCGAATGGGACATTCATGGTCTTCGACGTGATCCCGTTCTATGAGGTCAAGTCCATTTGGATTGGCAAAAGCAGGGGAGGGAAATGCCTGGAGTACGGAGATGTGAAGAGAGCGTACTCGAAATGTGTGGAGAACGAGATCTGTCCGGGTTTCGTCAACTCCTCCCAAGAATCGGCTGCGATGTTCCTCCAGAACGTCGCGAAGATCAACGAGAGGATGCCTGAGACCGAGGCAGGTGCCGACAATCTGCACTACATCAAAGACATGGTTGACCGTGCATGCGAACTGTTTCGAGGAAACAAGATGGAGGAGTTCAATGCACAGATCAACGAGGTCAGGGACGAAGTCAGCAAAGTCATCGTCCTGAATGACGAGACGTGGGAGGGACTGAGGTGCCGAATATGTCCGTCATGTGCGACCGTGATTCCAACATGCTTCTGTGTGTGCCTGGAATGTGAGGCGCAGTTGATCTCCACCGGAAGATTCTACATCCACGTCAGTTCCGATGATGAAGGGGACAACCAAAGACCCAACGTCTCGGGTGATGCCAAGCGTGCACAAGAGGAAGCCAACCATGATGCGGCAGCAGAAGCAGAGGACGTTCCTGAGGAAGACGACATGGACACGCAAGGATATACGTCCGGCTACATGTCTGAGGAGGAAGACGGCGGTTGGCAATACCGCGATACTGATTTGACATCACGGGATATCATAAATACCCAGCGGATGGCGATTTGCCTTGATGAGCCGCGCGAAGCTCAATACATGGCGGGATTCATCGCACTGCAGATGTCAAAGATGTGGGGGATGTTCGAAGGTGGTGAAAAGAGAACGGTCAATGCCGCGCTCGAAGGGAAGCCAGGCTGCCCATACCACAACGACTTCGGGAAGTACCCCAACATCACTGAGCTCGATCAGGAAGGGATCCTGTTGCCGTCAACGGAGCAGGAGATTTCACAATCCCAAAATGTTCGGTCAAGGACCTTCCGGTCGAATGAGGAGCGTGATGAATACATTCGTCTGATGGTGAACAAATGCGAGGGGCTATACATATTCTACAAGCTGTGGATTGCAGCTGGAATCCTCGACGTCACCAAGGACGAGATGAAGCTCCTGGTCAAGGATCGCGTGCACCCGGTGGGTGATATAATCTACAGATGCTTTGCCCTGGCTTTCAACTGTAAGTACATATCATTCGTGAGGGATGGCTTGAACCTTGGCAAGAATGGTTACACGGTGAATGTGAGCGCAATTATTGCGGCCACTGATCCGAACAAATGTGACACACCTCTGCTGGATTGGTGCCTGCGAAAGGGGCATTGGATACCAGAAGATCATCACAAGAAGTGTGTCCGAGCGCGAGAAGCCCAGAAGAATTTGGACGAGGAGTTCCGTCGACGTACCCATCGACTGTCCGTTGGAGACAGGTATGCATAATGCAGGCGTTGATCACAGCACGATGTGGGCCGGTCCCCATCTGCTATATGTGCATCTTCAATGTCGATGTGGATTAGCCCCATCTAATGCTTGCGTACCATCAACGGTATTGCGATGGAACGACTCTACATCATGATATGATTTCATGTGTCCAAAAAAATGAATGGAAATGTGTACTTTTACATATTCCGACGACTATGACATTCCGGATATTCATGGATGGGATATTTACCTCATGGATGATTTCCTTTCATTATACATATTGTTCGTGATATCTGGAATGGCTATGTTTTGCATTGATTGCTCACCGATATTTCTTTGCCGGTGGTTTGCAGATGTGCATCCTCAGCGTAGATGTGGGCTAGCCCCCGTCTACCTCTTGCGAGCAGGCGCTTCTATTGAACTTCTATGGCCAACCCATTTCTGTGGATGACGGCTGCGCGATGCGCAAATGCGGCAGCTGGGACGTTCAGTGGTTGTTAAATGACGCAAGGGTGGTGTATTGTATACACCTGCATATGGGAATGTGCTACGATTTGCGGATGCATGTTTCACTTTTCGATCAATCGAACCCGGCAAGTTTCACAATGAATGAGCGGTGTAGCGATAGCGAATGAAAGAGTGCACGACACGATTTCGTAGCAGAAGCCGTGGCCAGTGGAACGTTTTGTGGTGTTTGGACCGCATGATGAACGATGCGACCCAAATGGGGGATGTTAAAACCCTCTAGGCCCCGTGCCTAAATTGGGAAGCAGTTCTGAGGTCCGTGTTTGTGTTGCTTACAAGGTTCCATTGATTGCCATTTGGCTCAAGTCACAAGTGAGGTTCAAGATCTTATGTGAAGCTGCGTTCATACGTGATCGGCAATTGAGAGCGGAAAACACTTCGCTTGCGCTGCATTTGTCAGGACCACTGTTGTAACTATTATTCCTTCTCCCTTACATCATTTGCACGGGTTCGGCTATAGCGGTTTGGCCGCATACACCTTTCTACGTGGTTGGCATTACAGCTGGAGGGTTCGGTGGACAGCGTCCCACGGGACGTCACCTTGCCGTCTCTTGACAGCTTCATTGACTCAAGGTCCCTGAAAAGATCCGTCCTGAGCAGCAGCGCAGTACTGACTGATGGCATCTCTATTACTGAGGCCCGCGCCCCACAATGAGTTCCCAAGCCTTCCTCACGTCATCGTAGTGGGAAGTGCTTATGTTCCGGCATTGCACCGGGGTTGAGCTTGCCGAGGATGTTGATTGAACCATAGCAGTCTGCACCTCGCTGCGGTTACGCAGCTGGCACCGGGGGCCTCAAATAAAAAACACTGCGGATGAACCTTAATCTGAAAACTGCGGATGAGCCTTAATCTGAAAGCACGGGCCACGCTCTGTGAAAAGTCGAATTTGATCCGCGTCAGCAACGCTTCCGTTTTTTGTTTACCCCGGTCAATTGTTGCAGTCGCGGAGCACCAACCCAAAGCAGGGCCATCGTCCCAGCAAATTAAACAGGAGCAGCTCTTGTCTTAATAACTGTGGCTCCACAGTTACTAGGCCCAGCGGATCAACCTAGCTGCCGTGAGCACCGCCCTCATTGCCTCCCTCAGGACAGGAACCGACATGGCGTTGCCCACCATTTTGCCTCTCTTGGCGCGGGACACACTTTTGGGCCAGCGGAAGTTGTGGAATCCCTGCAAAGCCGCCAGCTCCTTGAGGCTGAGAAAGCGACTTTCCTTAGCACAGGCTGTAAGCGGGCTGCGGGCTGCGCAACTCGCCACACTTGATTATTTGCACTCGCTAAATCTGGTTTGGACAAGAATCGTTGTCGAGCCAGAAGTTGTCGCCGGAGGCTCGTGCACATGTGATTGTGGGAACATAGCCCGAGGTGACCTGCCGGAAGTTTTTCCCGGCTCCTGCGTCGATGATGTCCCTGTCCAGATTCCAAACACCCTTCGCCTTGAGCTTCTTCCTTCCTGCCAAAATGTTGTTCCGCTTGGTTTTGCAAAGCTTCTTGATGTCCACCTTGGGAAGCCCCTTCTCCAAGAAGTCGTCCAGGCAAGCGAACTTGCTTTCAGGCAGCGAGTGGACCATATTTGGTTTTCTGGTTTTCACACCCTTGCGCGTGGACCTCCTGGCGCCCATGATGTAGATCCTCTTCCGGTTCTGCGGAAGCCCGAAACTGCGGCTGTTCACCATTCGCCAGCTCACAGCATAGGCCCGCTTCTGCGACCCAGGAAGCCGACATTCCTTGAGCTGCTGCAGAAGTTTGTTGAAGTGCTTCCTGTGCTTCTTATTCCGGATGCCCGTCACATTCTCCAGCACAAATCCACGCGGTTGCATGCGGCAGATGTAGTCCACCACAGCCTTTGATAAATCACGTTGGTCGCATTTCCCCTGCCCGACGCCCGCCGTACCTCGGAAGGAGCAGACTAAGCAAAGACCTATGTGCAAAAAAACAGAAAGTAACCCAAACTCGGTTGAAAACAGCTACTTGTTCTGGCAGTCTGCTGTATGGTTGGCACGGAAACCCAGCTGTGTACAAGTCACACTTCTCGCAAACATTTCCAAGAGCATATCCAAGACTCCTCGGTCCCTTTTTGTGGGAAAGAATCACCTTTCGGCAATCTGGGTCCACATCGGTGGCAAACTGAACCATGAACTCAATCCCCAGTTGCTTCGCTGCCACAACATCAGTTCCCATGCCGCTGCAGTCGCTCCCAAGCATGATTGGCCACTTGCGCTGGCAATGTGACTCCACCTTCTCCACGCGAGGAGGCTTCTTGATGCCAGTTTTCTTCACCTTCAAGGATGTCTTCCCCATGCTTCACGGACTTTCTGCGGCAACGCAGCAAGTCAGCTGAAGAAGCAACTGGAGGAAAGCTGGCTGCGGGGCGAAGCGTGAAACGGCTTGACGGGCAGACAGAACACATGAGCACACCAGACAACAGACAACAAGACGTAGTAGTCTCGGCTTGGGGCTTAATTGCACATACCCCCCAAAACAAATAGCAGGTCAGCCCGATTTTGAGCCGCAGTGCCAGGGGGTTCCGTACCCCCTGGCACTGCAAGTTCTGATGCATCAGAACTCGCAGTGCCAGGGGGTTCGGAACCCCCCGGCACTCGGGCTGTCGGGCCCAAAAGAGCCCGAGGACCCGTTTGAAAAAGCATAAACGACTTAGACTCAAAAATCTAGTGCGTCAGAACTCGCAGGGGCCCAAAATCTAGTGCATCAGAACTCGCAGGGACCCAAAATCTAGTGCATCAGAACTCGCAGGGGCCCAAAATTCTGATGCATCAGAATTGTTCATTTGGCAGACACAGGGAGCAACACCAAAAACCAGGCTTGCGTGGCAGAAAGCGCTCAAACAAAACTCCCACAAAATGGAGGATTTTTCGGCTGACCGGACCCGCGCATCAGCCGGGACAAGGTTCCCCCCACCCCCCCACGGCTTTGTACACTGTTTAACTCCCAGCGCTTCAAGAAGCACTTTCCGTCATCAGACAGCGAGCCATCGCATAGACGTGTTTCTCTCTGTTATGACGCGAGGCAGTGGCAGCCCTCTTCCCCAGTCTGCAGATTCTGTGCAGCGACCAATGCTCGTCATTGGCGGCTGTGACCCAGGCAGAATCGCTCTATTGCCCCAAGAGCTCCCCACTGTACAAATGTATGGGCGTTGAACATCTTTGTGGATGTCAGCACGGACTTTTCCTGCACAAGTCCTACACTCACATAGTTCTTCTTGGTCTTGGCAGCTTTGGCTGCGTTCACCCAGGTGGCAGCCTTGTCCTCAGTTCTGTTACCAGGGGCGCGCCGCTCCAAACAAGGCAAACGGGACACGGACAGGACGACAAGTGTGCCACAGCCAGCCAAGGCCCGCACGTACACTTTCCAGTTGAGCTCTTGCATGCGTGTTTGTGCCAAGACAGCGAATCGCGGATGACGTTTGCGAAATGATGGCGTAATGAGCACATGTCTTCGGGTGCCCTTGGCTGGCCCTTTGTATTTAACCCAAGGCCCAAACCCGGTCTTGATCGCAGCTTGGCTTACGATAAGACCACCAGAGAGTCGCATTAGCCATGAAGCTCGAGAGCCAGGTTTTGCGACATTGTTCACCACAACGCCTTCAGCCAAGAGATAATCATTGACCACCAGGGCACCCAAAGAGTGGAGTTTCTGGTGCAAGTCAGTAGAGTCTGCCTCCTCTTTCGCGAGCAATCGCCTAAGAAAACTTGCAAGAACAAAGGCGCAAAAGCAAATTCAAACGCCAAGGCGCATATTGGCCAGAGCTGGAAGTTCAGGCTGACTCCGCCTGCGTTTCCGCAGCGAGCTTTCGAGCTGAGCTTGGTGGTCAGCTTTCCTCCTACGCTCCAAGCATTGGCTGTGCTCTGCTGGACGAAGCTGCTCTTGCCGCAGCAGCAGGTCGTCTTGCTGAGCTTGAAAGCACCGTCTTTTCTTCAGCTCCGACAACTTTTTGGTCGCTTCCTCGTGCTTGGTGGAAATTGCATTTCCAGCTGCCTTGCGGGAACTTTTGCTCAGCCGCAGCATGTCCCGAGGGGCATCGTTCAGCTTTAAGCATCGCTTCACACTCTTCCGGCGTCGAGCTATCCACGCGGCTTCCGAAACAGGATTTCTTGTTCGTGCCTTGGCCGGCAAGGTGTGCAAAGCGAACTCCGGCAAGTTAAAAAAAGCTATGTGCCGCCAAGCGTCCTGCCGGCTTGCTTCTAGTCGAAGACCGGAAACAAACTTAGGTTTGCGAGCGGACCCAGATGATCTTTCAGAGCCGAAGCCTTCCTGCCAAATCTTTTGGGCAAGCATAGCAACTGCACCACGAAGACTGTTCTTGTCCCACTGGCGAAGCCGCCTCTCGAACGCCTTGAAGTAAGGGCCTAAGAAAGCCCTGTCGCGTGCAGTGTGGTACTTGATATCTGCAAAGTCACGCTCGCTCTGCGCAGTTCCAGCCGCCGATGCCAGCAAGACACGGGCAAGTGTTTTAGACATGTCCGGGCAGCGGCCGCTGAAACTTGACTCTGCCAAGGTCCAGGCTTGCAAATCACCCAACTCTTCCGACTTGGACAGTTGTTTTCCTGGGCAGAGCATTGGAAAGCGACAAGCAAAGCAGGACAAGCAATATGCACCGTTAACAAACTCAGAACCGGTCGGTGGCGTTGGGCAGTAGGCTTTAAGTCTTGGAACTGTTCATAGAGCTGCTTAGAGTTCGCGTCGAACATCTGGGAGAGCCGCAGAAGACAGCGCTGTGTTTCCGCAGCGCTCTTTTGGGGGCCGCTGAGCGAAAAGGCTGACAAGTTGTGGATCAGTTCAAAATCAGGAAACTCTGTCTTGATGGTCTGCGAGACAAGGGCGAGCCATGCAGCCATCCTTGCAAAGCACCTGTTGAAAACGATCGGCGAAACGCTGCCTCCCACACTCCTGTGCCCAGCGCCCAGTTGAATCAAACGAGGTCTTTCCAGCCACTTCAGCACCTGGCAGTCAGATCAAGTCTTTGAAGCTCTGAAAACTTATCACGGGCTTCGCGACTCAGTGCTGTCTAGAAGCGTGCTGTGTGTAACCACTGGAGGTGGCTGTTTTCTGCACGAAGAGCACATGCAGCCTTTGAGCAAAGGTTGTCAAGCAGGTTTGCGCTGCACTCATGTCCATCTGGCTCTTGTCAAATCTGCGTAAAATTCTGATCTCCTCATCAGCAGCGTCAGCCATCATAGCCATTTGCAGGTACACCTCTGTGGATATAGACTCCAGGAACTTCTTGGCAACCCTTCGGGGTTTCGCGTTGGTCTTTACTCGCAATATCCTTAGATTTGCAACACAGTTTTTCTTTGAAATGGCGACATACTCAAGCAAGCCTGATGCCTACTAAGTCTCTCGTGAGCTGTGGCCAAGAACGCATCCGCAAGAAGGATAAATCGCCCCATCGGCTTCTGCAGAGAAGAATGACGATGCTTGGCCGACTGCAAGTCTCTCATGCCACTGTGACGCAGAAATTCGGCGTCCATGTGCCGAACCTTAGCGCGACGAGACACTATGGCCACACTTGCGGCATGTGTGTTAAAACATGTCCACTTTTGAGCCTAGCAACATGCTTCGCAAACATCACCTTCAAATCTGGCGAATGCCAAATCAGCGCAGTCATAGACTCCTTTCCAGATATGAATTGCTGCATGTATTCCTGAAGCGTCTCGTCAAGATGCCATTTCTTTGCAAACCTTAGCCAGCAAGGCAGCTGTCTGTTAGTTGTCCGTTCCGCGCAGGGTTGTTTACTGGGAATGCAACACGTGAGGACTGCGCTGAGTTGCCGCTGGACAGCATGCGCGCTGTCGCGCAGTCGAATCTTCATAGCTGGAAAAGTCTCGGCAGGAAAGTGGTCCCGAAGTGAGAGTAAACGGCCGGCTCTCAGTTCATCAGCGGCCGCATCCGAAGCAAACATTTCCTCAGCAGCGTCAGCGTCAGGGAGAAGCATTTTGTTTTGAAACATGGAGCAAGCAAAGCTTTGCCGCCTAGGTTCCACCCTTCTGCGAAAATGCTGCCAAGCCTTTTTGTAAAATGTCGGCGCCTTCCCGCACCACCCAGACGGAGGTTTTCTTCTAGCCTGAAACATAGTTTTTGCAACTCGCAGCGTTGTCCTGGCAATCCTTCGGGCGCCGCAAATTTGGCCGTGGAAGAGCCCCAAGAGGCCTTGATGCAGTTCAAGTTGACCGCGCTGCGGTTTCGCAGCGCGGTTTGACACACAGGCAAATCTGACAGAAAGCATCGGCCCTTGCGCATCTTGCGAAATCAGAGCTACCTGGCACTTCCCAAGTTTCTTCCGCTCCATGTCCAACATAGCCTCATTCAAGCACCATGAAATGTTCTTTTCCTTGTAGCGGCCAAGAGGAGATTTTCGAAGCGATTCTCCTTTCAAGCGGCGCTCCACAACACCCAGAAAGGTGTCCATTGACGGGGTGCCTGGCAGATTTGGGCTGCAGCCAAGCGCTGTCGCTCGTCGGAACCGATGCAGTACTCCACGCTCATGTTGTTTCAATTGCGTTGTTCGCAATCCTTCCACTGAGCGGCTGAAGCACTTGCAGTACCGGCACTGCACCTTCGACTCAGTCAGTTTTGCCCACTTGAACAGTCTTCCCCACTTAATCACGCATTTGGAAGAAGGCATGGCGCCATCCGAACTGCGTTGCCGCAGTCGGTGCAGCAGCTGCCGTACAACTTGAGCATGTTTCGACAGGCGTGATCAACGATTAACGATGCCGCAACATGAACTGTGCCACGACAGAAACACTCAGGCAAAACGGACGAGCCCTTTTTACCTCTGCGGGACTGTGTGCTTGAAGTGCGACCGCTTCCGAAGCCGTCAGCTGTACAAAGGCTTCGCAAGCAATGATTCCAAAAACCTGACTGCGGCGACGCAGTTCAGTTTTTGACCTTTTCGAGGCCCAGGAACCATTCCTTTACGTCAGCGAGCTCCTGCTTTGTGCAGGGATCATCAGTCCACCACTCAATGCCGTCGTTGAAGGTCACTTTCAGCCATTGTCCCCGGTAATTGTACCAGCGTTGGCCCGTGGGGAATTTTGGCGCCCGTGGCAGCCGGCGGAACTGCGCGGCAATATATCCAGCAGCGACCCATTGTGTATAGGTGTAGGTGCCGCTGGAATGCATCCTGTGCACCGGCGCGAGTCTCTTTGTCGCTTTCTGGCTTCCCCGAGTTCTGAAGGGCAGCCCAATGATTCGGGATCTCTTGAATCGCGTTCTCACGCGCGACCGCGTCTTCTGCTGTCGAGTCCTGGATAGCCCCGCCGCAATTCCACCATGCGGGTCAGGCATGTTGTCATAGATGCCTGTCGCAGTGACATAGGCCGTCTCCGCTGCTGTAATTTGTGTGTGGAACCAATCGCCTGCCTCAGTGCCGAGCTTTGGGAACCCGGCGTCCTGCCACTGCCTCTCCAATCGCAGCAATTGTGCTCCTTGCCATCGACCTGACTCAAGCGGCATCCACCGCCACTCATCTTGGTCCGGGTGCTCATCTTGGTCCTCGTCCTTCTGTGACATTTTGTCATCCGGCTCCCCCTCAGCCTCATCATCCTCATCTGAGATTACGCTCAGCTCAGAGTCAGAATCACGAACATTGACACGCTCAAGGGTCATTGTCAGGTGCTCCGCACGCTGGAGTTGTTGCTGCAGCCCGTCGTCATCATCATCCTCCGGCATGTCGTCAGCCGGCGACGTTGGCGAACAGTTGAACCAGGCCGGAACTTCTTCCTGCTCCTTGTCCATGTCAGTGTCAAGCTGCGTCGCCGCAGCTGATTTTGGCATGGGCAAAAACGGAGTTGGGCTTGCCGGCTCCTGCTTGCACTCCTCCACCGGCAGCTGGGTGACAGTGGGCTCCTCCGGCTGCAGAGTTGGAGTTTCCTGCTCCATGCTCGGCACCACAGTTGGCGTCGGCGCAAGGCTGCTTGACCCGCCTCGCGGGCTGCGTGACCGGCAAGCGATGAACGCAGCAGCTCTTGCCTTCACGTTGGTGGGCTGAGGAGCCCAGGGGAAGCAGCAGCTCAAGGGTGTGAGATTCTTCACCTTGTCATAGTCCATGTGAAGGAACCACTCCTTGTGTGGGACGTAGTCTTCTTCCCAGTGAGGGGTGTGGGCACAGTCGTGCCACCTGCTTGCTGCAATCTTTTCGTATACGGGCACCGCCACGTGGTCCCCCTGCAACTCTTTCGGCAGCAGGCGGCATTGCGGCTGGAAATTCCGCGAGCACGCCTCGCCCTGCTGGACCCGCATGTTGTACCTCACGATCACCTTCACTATCACGAGGTCCTCCGCATTCCACACCAGCTCTGTGCCACGATGCATGTTAAAAATCGTCCTGGGGGTGTGGCCCAGAAGCTGGAAGCCCAAAGCGTAGAAGACATTGTTGCCGAAGACATTTGTCTTCCACGCGTAGTGGTCGAAGACGTGCTCCCAGTCTTCTGCTGTGTACCTTGGCGCACAAGGTCGGCAAGGCACGAACAGGCAA
This sequence comes from Effrenium voratum, assembly GCA_963377175.1. Taxonomy (NCBI): domain Eukaryota; class Dinophyceae; order Suessiales; family Symbiodiniaceae; genus Effrenium; species Effrenium voratum. Next base: position 54,306 of record CAUJNA010000831.1, read on the forward strand.
GACTACAACAACCAAGGACTAAACATTCAGGAATCATTACCAAACACAAATTTCTTGGCAAGGCGCACTCCGACTCCACGGCCTCCTCGGCCGTGATACTCGCGTGCCCCCAGCCCGGCGTCGTTATCTGACGCAGTCAGCTTTCCCTGTCTCAGGATTGCCGGGGCACATTCCCAGTAGGTGCCGTGAACCACCGAGTGCAAGTGGATGCCATCTGCGTTTCCGCAGATGTCTTGAATACGACGCTGCCACTGCACAGAGTGCTGTCTGTCCGACTGCAAGTAATCGAATTCGATGTGGCCAGAACTTCTGGAGGCCTCCTGGGGGAAATGGCGGCATTGGCCCAGAGAGTCACAGACTCCGTGGACGTGCGCCCAGTGCCGCACCATCATCTCCACCAATGCTGGGTCCTTTGCACAGGGGTGGTTGCTCTGGCTCCTCCCCTGTTTTTCAAACTTTGGACGCTTGGTCAATCTCCCGATGTTGTTCCTCAGGACATCATACGGGGCTTGCACCAATGGAGTGGCCAACTCCAATGACTTTGTGCCAGCCACATGCGACAGCTTCAGGAGATTCGCCAGCATCTCGCTCGCGATGAGGACCGACTTCAGCGGCATTCGTTCAATGCTTTCCAGTGCCCTGTGTGATGGCCGCTGTGTTGCCACAGCGGCTTGGTTCACTCTGTCCAGGAAGTCTGCAAGCGGAGTCCTGCAAAGGTCATAGAGGTCGCGATGATCTCAGCATCGTGTTGACCTTCACCCACTTGTGCCCGGAATTCTGGTCGAGCGGCTTTGTTGAGACCCCATCCACATTGGCCATCCCGTGTGGCAGGAGCTCGGGTTTGCCAATGCGTTGAGGGCCATGGACCTCTAGTGTATCGTGGCAGAAAGACGGCAAGACGAAGCCGAAATTGATGTGGTTTACGTTTCTCCGCTTGCCTTCCTGCAGGGGCATTGCTTGAACAGTGTTTGCAATAGTTAGAACAAACGTACAGGGACATGCAGCTTTTCACACGCCCCAACCCCATGCACTTTCCCAAACCTGTCCTGAAATTTCTGGTTTATCAGCGTCGTGTCTTTTGCCAGCGTGAAAAAGTGGCCCGCGACGCTGGAGTCCAGCTGCAACCCAGCCTCTTCTACCAGTTCCCTTAAGGCGGCATTCTTGGCCGCATCTTCCTGCCAGTTTCCACCATGCCTGTAGACAAGATCTGCTGAAACTATGCTTCCAGCAGGTGTAGCAAGAAACCCGCTGCACCTTCGGTGCGCCAAGACATGCCAGTCGAAATTGACATTCATGAACAAGTATAGCGCCACACTGCCATACTCGTCGGAATGTCGCGGCATGTCCTGCTGTGTTGCCAAAGCAGTCTTCAATCTGCCTTGCCCTTGCTTGAAGCCAAGGCTGGCGCGCAAGCAGTGTGAGATGCAGTTGTGTTTCATGATCACTGAACGGCAACAACATTTGAGAGCTGTTTTTTTCCACTAGCAGCCTGAGTAAGTAAGTTTGAACAACCAAGGCAAGGAGCTCCAACAAATAGATCATTCGACAGCAACTGTTCAACTGCGGGTGCAGAGCTGGTTCTAGATGCAGTTTTGTCAACAATGTGGTGCGCATGGAGTTGCGGAAGCTTTATGTTGAAGAGGCGAAGGGCAATTCCTGCTGTCGCCAACGACAACACAACCGAAAAAACAAAGTCGTGCAGTGTTACCAGATGCCTGCATACCCTACTCGAAGAGCTGCACAGCCAACCCAGGGCGGGCCCTCATGGATTGACAAAGCATTGCGCTGCGTTTTTTCTGGCTGCAAAATGTGCGAAGAGACTGTTGCGGCAGCAATTCAAGTGAAACACTGGCAAGACTGCGTGGCCGCAGTTTGCGTCTAGCGATGCTCGAAGACTGTCTCCTTGGGCTGTCTGTGTCTAGCAATGCTTGATTGTCTCCTTGGACTCATTCTTCTGATTCAGCAGCTTAATAATCATCATCTCTATCTTGTTGACACGGCCTTGCACCCCTGTCAGCTCGTCCAAGATATCCTTAAGCACTTCCTCGGGCGGGAGCGGCGGCGGACTCAGCCACGGCGGCGGCGGGGAGGTGCTGGTCCACGCCGAGGATGCCTGCGATGATGGCGGCAAGCGATCATACACGGCGCCCACCCAGTTAGTACACATCGGCGGTTCGCAATTTTCGGACCGAACTTTGAAGGCCTCATCCCTGGTGTAGCGCCAGCTGTGCTGCAGGCCAGCCTCAGCCTTTCCCTCCAGCAGGCACACGCAGCAAATCACCTCAAAGTTCCACCGCAAACCATCACACCGCTGTCTTTGAAGGCCTTCTTCTTGAACAACGGGGTCTTGCATTTCCATCCGCAGACATCGCACACGGCCTGCCAGTCAGAATTCCACGGCATTGTCTGACTGACAGCTGCGTTTCCGCAGATGTTCCACAGATGTTCCTTAACAGCTGCGGCGGGCAATTCAACCATCACGACATGAACACAGCATCCCTGACACATGTTTCAAACTGTTCACAGGCGCGCCCGAGCAAACACAGGCACGAATCGAAGACTGCAGCTCTACCACCATTAGCCTTGCGTAAGAGGGTCTTTTTCTTGTTCCGACCTTGCGCCCGAAACGTGTAAAGTCAAGACTAAGCTACTGTTGGAATTTGCAGAGGTGTTGGCCATTAACAAGAACCAACTGCGGGCACGCAGTTGGTTTTCGCGGCAGCAGCGCTGCGTGGAACTCCGGCAGTATAAACATGGGACCAAGGGCATTCTGACTATCTTCGTTTACCAGCACGGGTGCGAGGCGAGTGAGCCAGGCATGCGTCACCCGGCGCGCCTGGGGCGGCGGGTGCGAAGGGCCTCCTGTTCAGATGCACTGCTGGAGGAGTCACAAAGCAAATCGGGCAATGCGGCCATGCCACGTATATACCACCGCAAGTCTGCATGCACCCACCACTCGGCAGCTTGTAGCGATGCTCGCTCGCCGAGGGTAAGGAAAGGCCATAAAGCTTCGGCCGCTGCGGGCGTGAGAAAATAAGTGCTCCCCCAAAGCGGCTGCGGCATCGATGCTGGGGGTGCCGGCGGCGTGTCGTCAGGCACGCTGTTGTGCATACACCAGTCTGACTGTTCCATCATGGCTCCCCTAAAAAAAGGCCAGTTTGGATCAGAGCGCTGCAAAGTAAATTGCACAAAAAGCATGTCAAATTGACAAATATTGCCCCAGGTGCTCTTTTTCTTGCCTGCAAACAAGCATGCGGCAGCAAACACATCGTTTCTCAGCTGCAGCAGCCCCTCAAGCTCAGCCCAAACACTCACTGTGTTGCCGCAGTGTGTTCGGCTGCAAGTCCTGTATCAGGACATGGACTGGCCAGAGTATGGCCAGAAACACACACTCTGCGTCGTGGCCAGGAATGACCGCCCCACACATCCAGGGCCTCGCTCACCTGCAACATTTGGTCATGGAGAGTGCGCAGCTCGTCAAGCTTAACCTTGTTCAGCTTCCCCTTCATCGGCCGCAGCATCTCGTACTCATCAAACATCCACAAGCCGTCCTTGTAGCGCACATCAGTCACCGGTGTCTTGTGGCGGAAGAAGTGTTCAAGCACAGCGCATGTGGCGCAGCACTTGCTGATGATCTTGGAGTTCATCCGGTTGTCTTTGTACAGAGGGCCCAGAGTCTCGCAGACCTTGATGAGCATCGAGAAAGGGATCTTGTCTGGTTGCCCGCAAGTGATTCGTTGGATGTCTTCCGCCAACTTGTATAGGCAATGCCCCCGCAGAATGCCAGGTGAGCCCTCCTCCAAGTACCTGGATGCCATGGCTTCGCCAGCTTTGGTTACAAAGCTGGACATTTCAACAAGTTGAAGCCGAACCGAAGCTGAGCCAGTTGAACCGAATGGGCGGGCGGCGGGCGAAAACTCAATGAGCCGCACGCAACGCTGGCAGCAAAACAGACACGCTTTTCCTTGTGCTTTGTAAAACTCAGGAGTTGCCAAACTTCTCAGGCAAAGCAAAAACCTAAGCTGAGCCGGGCTCTCAGGGGAAAGGCTGCGTTTCCGCAGCCTTTTCTAGATGCAAGTTCAGTCAGAGTTCAAGGGTAAACAGACAAGCTCACGCAAAGTCAAACAAGCATCGTCCAACAGCATCTCCAATGGTGTAAACTGGCAGTCAATGTCGGCCAGTTCGTTCAAGAAGTGCAGAACCTGGGTCGACTCTTCCACAAAGGCCCGCTCTTCAGCAGTGACGCGTGGAAGTTGCGTTGGTCCTGGAGAGCCTGGAGAGCACAAATCCCGCACAAGAGGCTCCCTGGCCATATCATCAGAAGGCAATGGCGAAATCAGCGCGCGCTCCATACCAGCAAGAACGACTGCGAAAGGAAACATCGCGGCTCTTCGCCCAGTTCTTTCCATGATCAACCGCAGGACCCGGCTGCATTTCCTGACAATAATCTCGTCAATCTTCATTTCAATGACATGCAGCGCCACGCAATGCGCGAGCTCGTCAGCGTCAACCCCGTAAATGTCCATGGCAGCACGTGCGCCAAGTTTCACTACCAGCTGACATAGCAAAAACAACTCTCTGAGCCACCGGATTGTCCAAACATCAAGGCCCCCCTCCCTCCCCAAGATTTTCGGCAAAAAAACACTTCCGAAAAACGGATTGTTTTGACAAAGAACGCGCACGCGAAAAAACAAGGTTTTCGGTCCAAAAAAAAGCACACAAAAAAAAGGCATAAAAAGCATGTCCTTAATGACCGGCCAGTCGAAGACAAGGTTGGGCGAGTACGTCCCGAACTACGAGGAAACCGCGGGCACCGTTGCAGGGCGGGAGGCGGCTAAGGAGTTGATGAGACTGCTCTCGTGCGATTTTGAAGGTCTGGTCATCAACTCGAAGAGAGTCTCGGAGTTATTCGAGGAACGTGTGCTGAAGGAAACTGGACGTGAGGCTGGAAACTGGGTGAATAGTGACCAGGCCATCTGGTTCCTGAGGGAGATCACGGGCATGGAGAACGCCGAGATGTCGTGGAAGTTCTTCATTCCGACGATCAAAGCTTTCCCGATAGGGCAAGTTGAGGCGATGCTCATGGTCATGTACGATGGGAATGGTGTCCTCCTCAAGGAGAGCACTAGGTTAGTGGCCGTTAGGTACACGCGGGTCGGACGTGACATGAGCTACAGTGCCGTTAGGCAAAGGTACACCCAAGAAGATGCACCTGGCGGATCTCTGATGTACGAGATGCACTGGAATGAACTCCCTATGGTGGGGTACGTCGTCATGAAGTTCTCGGACTTTAGGAAGGCGGTTCAGCTCCAGAAGGTGAGGCGAAACGGAAAGGCCATGATCGAGATATTGATCACGAGGCCCGATGTGTACGAGACCATTGGGGATGGAAGGCAGGATGAAGGCCTGATCCCACTTGTGGGAACCATGGCGCCGAATGCCGAGGTATCGCCATCATGGTACGTCAGGGACAGGCTGCGGAACTACTCGGGAAGGTACGTGGTGGTAATCGTGGACCTTCGGGTGCACTGGTCATTGGTTGGACCCGTGTTTCTGACGAGGAGAAAGACCCTTGCCGTTCGGAACGAGATCCACATGGGCGCTTGGAAGGCAGCGTACATGTACGATGATTACACGATAGTGTATCATCGGGCATGGGACTATGGTGACCTTACCCCCGTTAGGGGAGAGCACAGGCGATCGCGTGAAGAGGTCAGGTTGAATGTGACCACCACGTTCTGTTTGAGGTGCGCGGAGATGACGCCAAATGGGATGCATTTGTGCCCTGGGTGTGCGCTCCCGGTCTTCTACCCGAACTTCATCCCCAACGCGGACGAAAGTGACTTCGGGAGATGCCGCATCGTCCCGGAGTGGGTGAGGAGCATGGGGCAGTTCAAACCCAAGAGGATCCCCTCCGAAGTGGTCGGAGTCATCAAGAGGAACTTGATTTCCTATTCGATGGCGTCTGACCTGAGGATGACGGTGCAGAGCGGCATCAGACTGCCCCCTTACCTTGGTGAGGACAAGGGAGGAGTCGATACGGCGTGGGATGAGCTGGCGAAGGTGCTCTTCCAATTCTCCTATGTGTCGGGGATTTCGGCCTCGGATGCATTCGTGGAGAAGTGGGTGGCGAAGCACCTGATTATGACCAACCAAGTCGATAGATTTGAGTCGGTCACTGAGTACTTCCGAGCTAACCCGAGGCATGCTGCTCAGTGGGGTAGGCGGATGACGACTTCCGTTAGGAAGTTCGCTCGCCACGACACGTACTTGTCCTTCTATATCCCGATGGCGTACGTGATTGGCTCCGCGGCGGGGCATCTGACTCCATTATATCCGACCCATCGGAAGGACGTGGATATCCTGGCCAGCCATGCGTTGATATCGGAACTCAGGAAGTACATGGTATCAGAGACAGGGTACGATGAGAAGAAGAGACTGAAGGAGGCGATAGCCAAGGTGCAGAAGGCAATCAGTGCCGGACAGTCGGAGCCTCCTGCCCCCTTCCGCGACCCATTCGTCTACGTTAGTGACGAAAGGGTGAGGACGGTTCTTGATGGTCGTCGACCGGAGCCATTGAACGTGAACATTGAAGAGCTTCAATCGGTGCATCATGCTGCGCAGGGTCCTGGTCCTAAGCAGGAGCCGATCGTCAAGGGCGGAAAAGGAAAAGGGAAGAAGGGAGAGAAGGGAGAGAAGGGCGGTAAGGGCGGTAGTCCTTCCGGCCCACCACCAAAGTCAGGTGAAGTGCCAGGAAAAGGATCTGGTAAGGGCGATAGCCCATCTGTCCCACAGGCAAAAGCAAAGGCTGATGCTGGGCCGGCTCCGATGGAGGTTGATGCAACTGCGGCTCAACCGAAGAAGACTTGGGTCGCGATAGCGGTTGAAGGGGCCCGGCCGAGTGCGAAGGCTAAGATGACTCCGGTTCCGAAGGCCGAGCCAAAAGGGAAGGCCGCTTCAGTATCTGAGGCGAAGAATGCTCCGGCTCCGAAGGCTGAAGCTAAGGAGACAAAGCAGGCCGAACCGAAGGTTGAGGTCAAGAAGGAGAAGATAGGCGGAGATGACGCTCCCGGCGGTAGCCGGGGGTCAGCTGAAGGGCAGAAGAGAGAAAGGAAGTCCCGTTGGGATCCTGACGAGACCGTGAAGGAGTCGACGAAGCGGGAGGCATCGACGAGGCCTGATGACGTTGACAGCAGACCAGGTGCGGCAGCAAGAGAGGCTAGTGGGGATGATCTTCACTCTGCGCTTGGTAGGTCTTCGGCAAAGGAAGCGGTAGCGCCTCTGACGGCCTCCAAGGCAATGGCGAAGAAGCCTGAAGGCGGTGAGATCAGGTTGCAGTCGGCTGAGCGAGCTGCGGCGAGCCCGGTGGAGGGTCACTTCCTGGTGCTGCCTGAGAGTTCGGTGGTGGACGCTCTCTTGTCAGTCTCCACCAACAGAGTGCTGAACAAGCAAGTCAGGGATTTCATCAGAAATGGTGAGGACGCGTCAGCACTGGAGGCTCTCAACCAGATCGTAACGAACTCTCGCTCTGGGAGGAGGCGTAGGGAATCGGACGTTTCCCGCACTCCTTCTCGGAGGTCCGTTAGGACCGTGGACACTAGGGATTCCAGAGAGTCGAGAAGGCGCAGATACCGTCCGCGGCGCGAGGATGATCGCGACCGGAGGAGGGACGATGCTCGTGATCGTCGTGATGATGATTCACTCGATCGGGAGCGAGAACGAAGGCGAGATGATCGCAGGAGATCCGAAAGGGATCGTGATAGGGACCGTGCGCGGGGCGGACGTGACCGGAGGAGACGTGACGATAGCCGATAGGCTGAGTCACGAGGATTGCGGCCGATAGGCTTGCGTCCATTCTCCAATGGTCGGCGCGGTGCGGAGGTGGTGATGTTCCTCCCGAACCGCTGAGGCGCGGAGATCATGTCTCTCCCATACCGCTGCTGGGCTGCTGGTCGTGTTCATCAGGAAGCAGTGTGAGTGAGAGGGAAAGCAAACTGATGGGGGGTTACTCCCGGGTTTGCGGAATTCAAACATTTTTCAGGTACGCATGGTCAGGAGTACCTCTTGCCGATAGGCGAGGGTACTAATGGACATACGTTATCTTTTATTTCATGGCTTCTGATAAGAATTAAACTTCTTGCATTGTTGATGCAAACAGTTGTGACCTAGTGTCGTCATGTGGACCTTTCCACAAGGTATGTTGGACAGCGTTACCCCGATTAATTCGGGGTGGTGGCGGGAATTTAATGCCCGGGATGTCGCGCAACTGCCTTTGTGGGTTTGCTCCACCGCTGACGGCGGTAGTGTCCAGCTGTTTGCGGACGCATGCGAGCAGTTAAATCCTATCAGTAAATGGCACGCTCCACCCGTCATATGACGGGCTCCTCGTGAGGGGGGTGTGATTAGCCATGGTTCATATCATCATCAGGGACGTCGCGTTAGTGACCGACCTGTGGTGTTTTGGCTCAAGTTTTGGGTTCCGTCGCGCCTCGAATGGGCGTCGCCGAACCCCTGCGTCGACCGACGGCATCTCGGGGGAGAAAGAGACCTCGGGCCGCCGCCAGGTTGGTAGGGACCAGTCGTGCGGCCTGTTGTCGACCAAGGTTGCGGGTTAACCCTTTTCTTGTTTGGTTTGTTTCCTTTTGGTTGTTGTTCTCTGGTGTGTGGGAAACCCTGATCTTTGGGACCGGGGATTGGTTTGCTTTTGGGGAACCTTTCTTTTGTGGCTTGTTTACCCCAACTTACCCATTGCCTGGGCACAGGCTCGTGCCCGAATCACATATATATATATATATATTTGTTTTTGGTCTTTGTTTGTGTGAAATTGCCGTGTTTCCCGGGTTTCCCCCGTGGCTGGTTTCTTTCATTGGTGGCGTTGTTTGTTGCATCCGTTTGTTTGTCTTGTTTCTTGTTGTGTTGCCCGTTGTTTCTGTTCTCCTTGCCAATCAGTTTTCTTGCCTTTTTTAGCGCCCTCCCGCTTGTTCCAGTCTTTTGGCTTGAGTATGAGGTAGTATGTATATATATATATATGTGTGTATTAACTCGTCGGTGGCGCTGATAATCTCATTGTTTCTACTGCTTTTGACTTCACATAGGGGCACCGTTTTCACGTGCCCCTGGGTGCACTTTGTTTGGCAGTCTTTTTGCTTTTGGGCGAGTCCTTTTTTCCTTGCTCTTTCTTTCTTCTCTTTATGTAGGAGAAGTTGTCGATTGGCATTCACCTCGGGGTCTCCTCCACATCTACGTTATCTTTTAGGGCCGACTAGGTATGGGCTAGGAATCTGAACATATTTGGCCCGGCCAAGATCAATCCGTCGGGGGATTCCTGTGACGCCGAAGGCTTCAACTACAACGGGAAGCCTCGGTCCGCTGAGCACCTCGGATGGAAGGCACTGGGTTGGTCGGCCTGACCCAGGAAATGGGGAGCAGTGTGGGTGGGTTATTGGCAACCAGGGTTACCGACCCACAGGGACTTATCACAGGTAAATGGGTTCCAAGCTGGGCTAAAAACGACTTACTAAGCATGCATCCGGGAGCATTCCTCACATTAACGTGGCATTTGCAGGGCTGTCTGGGCCCAAAACAACTGCTCACTTGTGAGAAGCGCTTCAGCCAATAAAACGTTGAGCTCCATGTTCGGGGGTCAGAGGACTCTTGAGGACCCGAACTTTTCAGGTTCCTAACAGGCGCTAGGCGAATGAAGTGAAATGTGCTCGCCTGGATGGTAAACAAGCGCAAGCCTTTCTGCAGGTTAATCAATTGTGCGGTGTCTGTGTGTTAAACTGCAAAGAGCTGACACGTGCCTCTTCGTGGCATGTTGCTTCGTTGGTTCGGTTCAAGAGTAGCATTCAAACCAAGCGAAGGGCACCCAGTCCAGTGCTGCGAAGGTGAGAGGACACCCAGGCCCCTTTTGAGGTGGGATCTGTAGGCCAGCAAAGATGAGCCACGCTCAAAAGACGTGTGTCCGTCATGGGCAAGATTAGTGAGCCTTTTCGAGTTTTATTGGAGAGGGCTTGGTGCTGCGGATTTGTTGGCCGAACCTTCCTACTTGTCTGTTGCTCTCGGCATATTGTTCTATAGGATGCTACGGCTGCCACACCACGGACAATCAGAGAGCCATAGACTCGTTCTTGCTGAACATTCTACATCTCGCCATTCCCCCTGCCCACAAAAACAACAGAAGCGGCACCCCGGGACAGGTAAACATCCACCCTGGGACCCTGTGTCCCTGGCTGAAGTTTCGCCCCCTGACCACATTGATTTCCCTGGCAGCTGACCAGGTGCCGCCCGGGCGTGCCTCCAAACTGGGGGACCCTTCAAACTAATTTTAGGTTAGCTTCTATTTCAGGGGTTTGCAGGTCGCCCTCGTGCACAGGTCCATTTGTGGAGTGCCTAAGGTACCTCTACCGCTCTGATGGGTCCGTGTTGGTGATCCGCCGGGCGGAGACGCTAGAGGCGCGGAATGAGCTTTGCAACCAACGGGTGATGTTTTCCCCTTTGGCCTGGTGGGTTCCCAAAAAAGTGGCCCCTTTTTTTTGTTTTTAGACTTTCCGGGCCACTGGGCAGGATGGGAAGTGACAAGATTCAGGATGAAAAGTGACAAGATTCGGTCCAACTGGCAGATACAATGTCGTTCAGCCTCGCTTCAAGGGGAAATATCGGGACCCTGTCTTTTCTGCAAATCTACAATGGCCATGAGGAAATGGGCAAGCTTGTTGGCTGAATGGGGGGGGGGATGTCCTTCAAGTCACCTTTACCGAATGAGGACTCACCTCAACTTGGCCCAATGGGTGATGTGCAAAACGAGATCCGTCTGTCAGGACATCTTCAGCACCGTGGACTTTGCTGCCGCGCAGACGCTCCAAGCACTTGGGCAAATGTGAAACCACCTCCGGAACACCTCCAACCCACCGATCCGAACCACCAGTCAAAATTTGGGAAATCTGTCCAAAAGTATTGTGTATCTTAGGGCAAGAAAGGACAAGCTGCGCTTTTCTTTTTGCCGAATACCTGGACAGGAGCGTACCTTTGTTGGAGCTACCGTTATTGTCTCAAAAGGGATGCCAAAGAGGTTATACTTCGAGACAAACCCTTGCTTTCTTCTTCTTTTTGAGCTAAGTCTTTCAGAGATGCTAAGTCACACACCACATCAGAGTGGCAGGCACTGGGTCCACAGTCGATTCCACTCCAAAGTCCAGGGAGGTCCGAAAGCTGAACACTTTTGGAGCCTCGCGCGTCAGCGAGGAGCAGAGAAAAGTCGGCCCACGACGTACCATTTGTGCTATGCATGCTGTGTTGCGTTGCCTGATCTTCTTGGCTATTCTTAGCTGAATGAGCAAACTACACGTGTTGTTGCCTGGTTTCTTCATCTTTGCACGCAATGTGTGACAAGCTTTGACTTTTTGTCTGGGCAGTCTGCCCAGAGCCAACCGACCAGTTGCAATCATTATGTTTGTTTCAAGGTTGACTAGCATGCGGAATCCGAACATTCTTGCCTTGCCAAGTCGGGCCGAGTCGGTCAGCCGCGTGACCGCCGTCGGTGCCTTTTGGTCGCTTGCCGCGCCAGCTGCTCAATAGGCGTTGGGCCACTGACGACAGGTACTTTTGGATCTCCCCCAGAGCCATGAAGGGTCGGATAGTTGATGGAGTTTGCCCAACCCCAGCATCCACCTTTTTATTCTTGATGGGGCTGCACTTTTCCCAGCTCCAAGGGGCTGATCTGAACTCGTTCCATGAGGAAATTATGAGGAGCCTCTCTAGCGCAATTCCGCCAACTCCGCGCTCGGTGAAAGGTCGCCCAGCTCAGAATGTTTTCCCTCATGATTCCTCCAGCCCCCTTGGTTGAATCTGATTGCGAAATGTCCGAGTCAACACCTTTCCAGCCCTTTCAGTTGGCTTCCTCCCAACCGCCCAGAACTCCTTCTTGAGCAGAGGAGGTCAACGGTTCAGGCAGGTGGCCCGTGGGTGTTTTCAACCTCGGCCGCATGGGCCGGGGCTGCTGGGCGGCTGGGCGTCCGCATGGCTCCGGCAACTTGGTCGATGACTTTGGCCGTTTCGGGTAGATGAGGATTAGTAGGGGATAGTCCCAGCCAGAAATAAATGCCGATTTGATATATATATATATACCTGGATCTTCTGAGGGTACGTAATTTCTGCCGTTTGGCCAAACTGCAGAAAATGTTGCCGTTTCAATTAATTTCAGCCGTTTCAATCAATACTTGCCGTTTTGCGACTTTCTTGCAGTTTCGTTCAATTTTGCGTCATTGCCCCAATTTAGTGCGGGGCGACGGGTGTTGTGCGAATTAACAACCCAAAAAGGGATCAAACGCAGGCTCCTCGAAAGAAGACGGTATTGCTGCAGGTGCCGTATTCATCTGCGACACTGAGCACTTTTACCCTGTTTGGTTATTTTGATGGAGGGCGTCCTAGCAGGGCGTTTTCAATACAGCCAATGATTGACAGACTTCGCTGGGGACCCCTCCTTGTTTCTGCTTTGTGTCTTGGGGATATTTTTGGCGCACTTTTCGGGGGGGGGGGGGGGGTTCTGTGAGTGATTCTCTAGTTGGGATGGGGGACTCCAGTCTTTTCCAGAGATTGGACTTCCCTTCCTCCATTTTCAACCCTGCCAGATGCGGCAGTGAGTCCTTTTTGTTACCCCTGGGAGTCTTGCCAGGAGTGTCTTTGGGTTTGCTGGTTTAGGTCCGCCCCTTCCTTTGGAGCTTGGGGCCTGAAGCCCTGCAAGTGATGAAGCAAAGACATGGGATGTATACAACTCAACATGCTAACTAGCTGACGGGGCGTCCCACATCAGGCTGGCCAATTGCCTGTGTAAATTCCCGCGAGCGATTTGCCCAGCGCAGGATCCTTGCTGAGCTCTTGCCTCCCCTTGAGCAAGCTCTGTGGCAAGCTTTGAGACAGCGCCTGCGTCGCGGACAAGCAACGCTAAGATGGTCGAGGGAAGCGGTTACTAACACCGAGCAAAACCTCAGTCCCCAGTTGAGCCTTTGTGGGGCCTTGGTACTGAGACTTTCAATTTGCCAATTAGTGAACTTCAACCTTCTTTTTTTTGGAGGACAGTTTATTTGGTAAGCTAAACAAAATGTTCAGGCTTCTTTCAGGCCATCCACTCAGGAAGCGCGGGTTACTAGCCATTCAACGAACCGTTGGGCCATCAGAGCGAGCGATTTTTCTTGACGCTCGGCCGGACCCTGCTTCGGTCAAGCGGATTGAGCCACGGAGGGCCTCAAAGAGGTAGATATCGATCCTAAGCGACCAGTGCGCCGCGGTTCATCTCGATGCAAGGCTACTCTGAACTGGTGGCTTGGATTGGTGGTGTGGGCAGTTGTAACCCGACAAATGCGCCTGGAGGTGTGTGAAGGGCATGGCGAGTAAAATGCCCAGATTCAAAGTTGCTTAAAAGCTTCGGATAGCAGGATAAATCCTGCTACTGCCGCGCATCCCTGAGCAAAGCCAGTAGCGTTTCAAGCACGTGCGCAAGATTTGGGTCTGAGCATACTGTCTGTCGTATCTGTCAATGGTGGCGCTCAAGAGCCCCGAAGGGTCTGGAACCAACATCCTGAGAATTCCAGACTTGCGTGCGCAAAGCAACTCTGCAGCACATGCAACTGTTCGTTGCAAGTTGACGTGTCAAGCAGCGCTCACCCAGGAGGACATGCGAGACCTGTAGCTTAAGCTCCTCACTCTTTTTTTTCGAGTCGCAGTCACCCCTCGCACCTTCTCAGCACAGCACGCCACCAACACGAATCACATCACCACTTAAGTATTGGTTTCAGACAGTGCCAACATCAGCAAGTTTGATTCACTTTAATATGTTGTGGCTGCTTACTGATATATTCTTGTCAAAAATGACTGCAGCCAGAATGATGACCGACAGTCATCTCCGAGGACAGCCCGTACAACAGCTTGCTTCCTGGGAGAGCCCATGTGATAGAGCAGCGTGTGAAGTGAACCGGCAAGCGCTGTGAATGTGGTTCGCTAAAAATCGCCGTTTGGCCGCAAATTTTCGCCGTTTGGTCGCGAATTATCGCCGTTTTGTTTCTGCAAATTTGGACACAGTTGCCTGAATCTTTCCAAGGCGACACAACTCGGGGTCTTTCCCTCTAGGGCTGCGATGGCAAGCCCCGTTGCAATTCAGAAATTGACGCTTCCCAGGTGTGCGCGGCAGTAAACAAAGCCATCCAACAGCAATATCACGGCAACTGCTGAAGTAGCAACTTACATTTGTATGTGTTGGCGTGGTTCCCTCATATTTCCTCGTTTCGCACGCTTCCAACCTTCTTGGCTTGCATGCAAACCAGACTAAAGCGGATTGGCCTTCCATCCTAGTGTGCTGCTAACCACTATGCAAGACTTGCCCTTCTGACGATAGGAAGGCATTTCAAGCTAAACATGCGCCAAGTTTTAGTCGCAAATGGTCTCAACAACTCAGCAAAAAACATTTGACATTTGTGTGATTCGTGAGGCCAATAAAGATCTTACCACTCCAACTGTGAGTGTTGCTTGAAATGGCTATAACCTTCGTCGCGCAGCAGCAGTAAAACCAGTTCATGCCCAGTCCTGCGCCTGCAACAACTGGTTGGATGCTGTTTGCTGGACCTCCAATACTCAAGAGGCGTGATAAAGAAACAAATAGATCACTGCGGCGCTAGTGCTGCGAAGTCAAGTGCATCACATTCGACCGGAATCAGCATACTGGCATGAGTTTCAAGCGCCACCTGACCTCGAATATGCACCCTGATGATGAAAAGAGGAAAACCGCAGTTTGCATCAAAATGCGCCGTCTCAACTTAAAACATGGTTGTGCCCGAAACTGCTGAAATTATGCCCCTCTTGGAAGATACAGGTATATATATATATATATCCGTTTGCTTTGTGGTAGGGTTTCGTGCGGGATCTTTAACTCCATGGTACTATTATGACTCGAAGTTGTTGCTGTCCGCGTACAATGTGGGCGATGTCCGATTTCCGACGGCTTTCTCTGACAGCGTTAAAAGGGGAACAAAGGACACTGCCCACCCATATTGTCAACCCCCGAAGTGGTTTCCAATGGGTGCCGCGTGAACCATCAAACGCCACACCTCTCTTGTCTTGGAGCCTGCCTACGAAAAGGGCAGCTCAGCTCAGGAGTTCGACACCAGCCGCGTGTCGATCCAGAACTTGCCGGAGCTAGGCTTGGGGAACTCTGGGCCTTGGCAGTCCCAAGAAGCCAGCAGGAAATTGAAGAGGAAGTTAGCCAAGTACCCACCACGTTCTGGGGATTTCGGTTGACTCGAACCTTTAACACTTACAAGTGCCCCGAGCTCATTTCTTAGATGTTAGCTCTTGCTGAAGCGAGCAGAATTCCGCCCGCCCGCCAATCTGCCCCCTCCCCCCCTACCTTTGCGACCAGGCGGCGCCGCGGCGGTCGCAAACACCGCCATCCAGGCGCCACAGCGTTGTTTCTGCTTTTTTGCAGGCGCTGCGAACTAAGTAACGCTTGCCTGGTGGTTCGGTTTCAACATGGCACATTTGTTTGAAGACCACGGACCGCTAGGAAAGCAACACATGTGGAGATAGTCATGTTTGGCCCGACGATGGTCGTGTTGGATTGTTTGCCCTGCTGAAAGTCAAAGACCTTGACACGTTCCGTTTGAGGTATTGAAATCTTTGCATAGCAGTCAGCCGTTCGCCACCTAAACCCTCAGGAGTCACAAAGCATCACCTTTTGGAAACATGTTATGTGAGTTTCTTTGGGCGAAAGGGGCAATTGAGTGTTTGCTGAAATGGTAGATTCCTCGGCTGGAGAAATCAGCAATTGGCTTACTCCCCGCCGGCCACTTTCGGCCATCGCCATACCACTCAAAAAAGCAAACCCCCCACCCAAAAAAGGAATAAACAGCGCAAATGAGGCGGGAGAGAAGCCGCACATAAGTCGTTTGCTGCATATGTTTGTGGGGGGAAGGCTTTTGCGCTTTGTCGTTCGAAGATGGGTTCCTCACCATTGCTTTCAGGAGTTTCATGGGACACACCATGTGGCCACCACATAAAAGGATACACATTTTTCTCTGAGTGGCGCCGGGTTAGCGGAAGCCTTCTTAGATCTTAGAATGGCGCTTCCCGTTTGGGGAAACCTGTTTTCAGGGTACTTGTTTCTATTTTTTTGATGGGTTTAAAGGGATGCCAAAGTGAAGCACGCCATTTTGGGTCTCCCTGATGTTGACGCTTGACCCCGGATTCATAACCATTGGTAGAGGGGGGTGTTTCCCTGAGTCTAAACCCAAGGATACCCCCCTATTGATGAATCCGGGGTTCTCATTACTTTGACACACACACACACCCATTTGGGGCGGAGGCAGTGACATCTGGAGGGTTCATCAAAAGGGAAACCCATGGCATGGATACATGACCTTCAATTGGATTGAATTGGCTGGATTTGAACCCCCGTTTTGTCCCCGGGCAAGCAACCAAAGCACCAACCAAGGCGAGGATTCCCCGATCGGTCAGTGAGAGCCAGTTTTCGGGGCTCCGATGTTGAGAAGGCGGGGGAGCTGGTGTTCTATGAGAAGGCTTTAGTGCAAGCGCCCGGGGCCTCGGCCGCGCCGGCAAGGAGTCCAGAGCTGGGACCTTCTTGCGCTTCTTGTTGGGAGGGGGGCTGGGCCCCTTGAGATCAACTGCCCCGGAAAACAGAGATGGAAACCGGGGCTTGGGCCAAGGATGCATTTTCGGCCAAATGAAAACCAGCTTTGCCAGGTGGTCCAGATGGTTTCTGCATGTACCGGGTGATGTGATGTTTACGTGTATCCTTCTACCGGAGCCCTGCCCGTGCACCCCCATATCCGCATGGGCCCCTTGTTCATCCTTTGGGGTTGCCGAAGTCATACAGTCAGAGTCATAGCTATTGTTGGGCCCTGGGGTTATTTTCCTTAGAGCCGCCATTGGGCCGACTTCGGTAAAATGAGGCTGGAGTTTCTTGGGGAAACCCGCGGGTCGAGCAGGTGGACGGCCAGAAGCGCCACCAGTCGTTGAGCCTTGAGACTCCGATGTGAGCAGGAGAATAGCCTTGATTGCTCTTGGGTTGGATCTTTAGACTTTTACCTTTTGGGAAGTCAAGTTGGCTTTCCGAATTTAACCCAGAAACAAATCTTTTCCAGAGGGCGTCAACCCAAATAACACAACGCGGCCCTTTAGAAGGGCATGTTCGTTGTTGAGCTTTGGTGCATTTGTTGCACCCCAGCGCGTTTTGTACAAGACCTGGGTTCGGAACTGACCTTGGCAAATGCGGTGAGGTTTGCTCAATCTTAGACTGGCAGAGGAACTCATGAATATTTCTTCCAATCCAGGGTGACTCTCCAATGTCCCATGTTGAAAGGCAGTGATGGCATTTTTGACCCTGTCCTCATACGAATTTTCCGTCGGCTGGGAAAACCCTCGCGCAGGCCAGCTTATCTTTAGTTTCCCTTCGAAAGCAGCCAAAAGAGAGTAGCCTCATGAAATTTCCCATGACGGGAATTAGGGGGAGGGGGGAGATGTGATTTGCATATTTTGCAGCGTCCTAGGGGGCAAAACGAGGTGACCCTGAACACTTTCCTTCTTCTCGGTTCGGGCAACTGGCAACTTGCCCAGAAAAAGGGCGCTGTGCTTTTTGTGCAGCACATGTTGCGGGCCGTTTTAGGCATGTTGAAAATTGCGTCCACTTCAATGTGGCAATGGAAGCCAAGTTTGTGGGTTCTCTAGTTTCCCCGTGAAACTATGCAGACAGTAGGTAACCAACGGAACCAACGTTTGAAAACGAGAAAGGGACTATGGCTTGCGTATGGCTTGCCTGGAGGTCCACTGGGTTTTGGTTTGGAACTGGCAACTTTAGTTTTCCTGAAAGGAAGCCACTGGTTTGTAGGTCCTGTGCTATATCTTAGGTTTTGCGACTGAACAACCAGTCCATGGCTCATTGAACCAGTCCCTACACCACCTCTTAGTAAGTCTGCTTTTCACCCGAAACCGCCTCTTGGTGGGTCGTTTCCTAAAACCACCTGTTTGTACCCTCCCACCAAAATGGACTGTGGAACCTGACGTTCGTGACCCGCACCCTTTAAAAGGAAAATGGTCCAAACCCGGGCAAAACCCCGCGAACGTCGCACGGTTCTATGTTTTGCTTGGTGGGAGGGCAGCTCGATTTCACGTCACGCCCATTATCTGGATGCCTGAGGCCCGCGCCCACCAACCTGGCACGCCGGGGTTTCCTAGCGAGGTCCAGGTGGGCGGTGCGGATGCAAAAACTCGGCACCCCCCCCACCCGGAATTCGCCGTGATTTACCCGCGGCTTGGGAAATGGCCATGGGTCAAAAGCCCGTACCCCCAGTGAACATCCGAATCCACACGAATTAAAATAACTAAAATGGGTGGTGCACCTACCCCAAATGGTACCATTGGTTTTGACCCACAGCCAAATGAGTGTGGTTGGTTTACTTGCAATATCCAGGGCGTTTGACGGTATGGGTACTTCAGATGGGCTGCCCAACTGGGTACAGTTGAGTCAACGTTGGCGCAACTTCAACCCATTTGGGTTTGGTAGGCATCCGCTTTACTAGTGGTAGTGCAACCCGCGGTCAGAACCAGCTGCTAAGTAGCTGGCAGCTTTAGTATGCACGCTGCAAATTTGGGGGCTGCCAATGTCCTTGCCAACTGCATGCGAGATTCTTCTTGTCGAATTGCTGTTGCCAGTTCAGCAGTTCCCCCATATGGGGTTGTCGTTTTTTTTGGGGGTACCCCTTTTCGGGTTGGTTCAAAGGAAACCAAAAGGAACACCTCCATGTTTTGGTTCCCCCCATATTTTTAGTTCCCTTTGGTTTGCTGTGTCTTCAACTTCACGATTCGCTTGCCAACACCCTCAGGCGTGCGTGCCTATTGCCAGCTGGACTTGGAGCAACGGCGCCTCTTGCGAGAGACCTTCTGGAGCGAGGCGAGGGGTTGCCAGTCAGCCCCAGGGCCCCCAACTTAGTGTCCAACTTTTTTTGTGGTTGTAAGAACCTTTTGGGCTGAATTTAGGTGAGTTTCCTGTTGGTTGGATGATGGCCAAGCGATCCACCCCACAACTTTGTCACATGAAATGTGCTAAGGCAAGAAGCACGTCCTAAAGCACGCTTGCCCCAGCCCCAATGCAACTTGTCGTGCTCGATGTCACGTTTCAACCAGTCCTAGGGCAAGTTCTCACGCATCCGAGCCACCTTGTATCGATTGGGGTTTGTCCCCAAACGGGGATATGGAACCCAGACGTCGGACACCGAAGCAGCAAGGCAAACACGGCAACACGGCCAGCGGCCAGCAACCAGTCACCAAAGTTGACCTGGCAAAAAAGGCCTAGCACCCGCTTGCGGGTGTAAAACACTTGGCAGAGATGCGCGTCACCAACAAGCACAGTGTATGGCCTCTTTCGGGAGATTCACTCTGGCCTTTCGACAAGGAGAGGTTCCTGTTGGTTTGCTGGTTGAGTTTCAAGGGAGCTGTACCAAGCAAGGGAGAACAAGGGGGGTGGGCCACAACAATCTTTGAACTGAGCTGCTTCCTTTTGTTTCCCGGCACCAGAAGGATGATTTCCCACAAACATGCTAAGCACACCTGAGGTTCAACTTTTTTTGTGGAACACACGGTTTGCTTCCATGGGCTAAAGGCCAAGTGTGATTTCCCCTTGTTGGATTTAAAGGGAACCTACCACTTCTGGAATTATGTTTTAGCTTTCCAGGGATGTGAGCAAACGGAGGTTTGAGGTTGACAGCTTTGAAAAAAGACAAGAAGCGCCCGGTTGACCAGATGCTCCACGTAAGCGAGCCAGGCGCCAGCTGTTCGCCCAGATCTGAGCCAGACAGACAAACCACCTCGACATTCATCGTTGACAACAACATTAACAACCCCACATTAAAGCCATGGCTGTGCTTGTCGTTCAGAAGGGACATTAGGACCCCTGCTAAAACGGTAAAACACCCGAGGAATGATTTCTGAACAGCGGAGGCCTTTTTGAACCTTCCCTTTGGACCAGGCCGGGAGCCTTTTTCATTCGAACCTTTTTGGGTGACATGGGGGAGGTGTTTTTTTTTTGCTTCGAGCCTTCCTGTAAAAACAGAGGGGTAGCCTTAGGTTTCTCTGGGGAAACAACCGCCTTGTCTTAGCCTGCCATTTTCGGTGGCGGGGGTGCATTGGCTCCTTACTTCATGGCAGAAAAAGGCCTGGGGTTTGCCGAGGCTGCGCTGCCACCGCGGCTTGCGATGCGGCTGAGGAGGACAAGCTAGACTTTGGCTTCGGTTTTGGTTTTCGGGGGCTTCATCAAGATACACATGTCAAGGAACGTGTGTGGAGGCTTGAAGTCGCCAGGAGATAAATCAGGCTGGTTTCCCCAGCGACGGCGAACAGCCCTCACGATCTGAATCCTTCAAGTGTGAAAGTGGATAAATGTGAAACCCAGAGTTCATCAACCCTCGGGGTCATACTCTGTTAAGAAGTAGCCGCTTACTGTCAAAAGATCTAGGAGACTGCTTCTTTGGCTTTCTCAAGTTGTTTTGTTGTTTGTTTCGGGCGGGCTTGATTTCGTGGACAGGCGGTTGTTTTCTTTTCATGTTATTTTGTTTCTTTCTTTCTTTTTGTTTTTTTCCTGTTGTTGGGTGTTTGGTTTTCTCAAGGTTGTTTTTGGGTGTTGGTTTGGCAGGGTCCCGTTCAAGCCTCACCCTCATACTCCCAGCTTGGCTAGCCCCTTTGGAGGGTGTCCAGTCCGACTTTTGTCCTGACCAAGGTTGATGCATCCGCGCCCCAACGAACCCCGGGCGCAATGGTTTGGGCCAGCTGAACAGCGAATCCGAGTGGCAGGCATTGGCGGGGGTTTAATGGCCATTGGGATAAGACAGCCCTGAACGGCAGTGTTCCAACTAAAAAGCTGAACTGCTGGCACGGGCAAAGGGAGCATGTTGCTTTGGCTTATGCACATTGAAGTCTGACCATGTTCAGCTTTCCAGATTGAAGGTTCAGATGTTGGCTTCAGCCAGGGGGTCCGACCTGCGCCCGGATTTGTTGTGCAAGCTTGCCTCCCGGAGGATTCTGGGGACTCTGCGGCACAGGCCGGCTGCGGATGGGTCTGGCCGTTTTTTCGGGGTGAGAATGATGAAACAGAGGTTGACATCATGGCTCTTGCCTTGACCTCCGTCTATTCACCGGCCAGACGCGTCATTTTGTTGGTTGGCGCCCAGTGAGACGATCTGGCCAGCCTCAGGATGAATTTGATTGCCACCCCACCGCTATCCTCTTCCAGCCATGGCCCCGATCTTGCTGCTGTCGTTGCTGGGCACGGCTGCGTCCATGAAATGCCCTGGGTCTAGCTGCTGGGTCCACGCCTTCGCACAGGTGGATGCCATGGCGGATGCCAGCTGCGCGGATGTGAGTGAGGAGGGTTGGGCGATGTAGCCCTTTGTTTAACCATGTTTAAGCCAAGGTACCCAAAACAAAAAACGATGCATTTGGACCAACGGTGTCTACATTCCGAACCGCGAGGAGATCAAGGCGCGAGTGAGCAGCGGGTGGAAGGACCATCACAACGGCGGCACGTATACTTTGCTGGACGCTAACGCTGACGACGGGGAGCTGACGCTGCAGCGCGTCACGGCCAACGGGATGAAATGATCTTCACCTTCTCCTCCTTCGACGGCGCCCGGGCGTCCTGCGACATCCACGCCTGCTCAGAGTCTCAGGGCTTCTCCGTGAAGGACTTCTCCACGAACTACTGCAACCTGAGGAACTTGTACTGCGGCAGCACGGAGGGCTGCGTGCCCGTGAAGCACGACTTCGAGACCTCCGAGGAGGAGGTGACGCCTTCGTGGTTCGGGGGAAGCGACAAGGACGCCTGCATCGTGAAGTCCGAGGCGGAGACGGCGTTGGCCACGGTGGCCACGGTGGCCACGGTAGCCACGCCGATGCTGCGACAGGTGCCACTGGGCGGCGTGGAGGACACCTTGGGGTGCGTGAGCAACAACTGCCCCATGGACAAAGCCACGTTGCAGCCCAGCGCCATGTGCGTCCTGGGCAACTGCACCAGCAACTTGGCCAAGTGCCTCTTCTCTGGGCTGCTTCGACCTGCTGAAGGCCACAGATTCCAAGGAGGACGCGGACCGCTTCGTGAACCTCATGGACTGCATGCGCACGCACTGCCCCGGCTACCCGCCCAGCAAGACCTGCGTGGCGATGCACTGCGTCGCGGAGGCTGGCGCGTGCGCGTTTCACTCGACCTGCCGATCCGCCTTGGAGTGCGCCGACGGCTGCGTGCCGGCCAAGTACGCCGCGGCTCTGGCCGCCGCACAGCAGGCCACAGAGGTGGTCACAGAAGTGTGAGGCGTGAGGCGCGCACGTTTGATCTAGATGAGGCTTCTGCCCCGGCTGTTGTGCTTTGCTGCAAAGCCTCGCTTGGTGAGGTTTGTTGGGCCTCATCGTGTGGCGGCAGTTCAGCACCGGGCTAGATTGATATTAATGATTTCATTGGTTTGCTATTAGCATCGTTCAGCGAGCCCAAGGGGACCGTTGCAAGCATGTGGGTCTGCTGGGTTCGCTCTAGAGGTGGATGGGGGCGCGTGTTTTAAACGCCCTTAGCTTATCCATGCCTATCCTCACTTCTGGCAAGGGTCAGCTCTGGTGATGGTGTGCGTGGAGAAAACATGACATCACACTTTGCAGCTTGAGTATGGGTTTGGGTTTGCAGCCTTGCGCAGCGTGTAATTGATGTATTATCCTTGTGCGTTTGTTTTTGAAAGGAATTCAACCACGTGTGCGAACCATCAGACCTTTCCGTTTTGGATGACCATACTTGGCTTGACAAGTCGCTTAAGTCATTTGACGCTTTGCAGGTTTTGCGGCCAGCTGCTCAGCTCAGGACCAATTTGATTGCCACCCCACCGCTATCCTCTTCCAGCCATGGCCCCGATCTCGCTGCTTTCGTTGCTGGGCACGGCTGCGGCCATGAAATGCCCTGGGTCCAGCTCCTGGATCCACGCCTCCGCACAGGTGGAGGCCATGGCGGATGCCAGCTGCGCGGATGTGAGTGAGGAGGGTTGGGCGATTTAGTTTGTTTTAACCAAGGTGCCCAAAAACGATGCATTTGGACCAACGGGACATCAATTCCGAACCGTGAGGAGATCAAGGCGCGAGTGAGCGGCGGGTGGAAGGACCCGCACAACGGCGGCACTTACACTCTGCTGGACGCTGACGATGGGGAGCTGACGCTGCAGCGCGTCACGGCCAACGGGATGTTCACGGACAAAATGATCTTCACTTTCTCCTCCTTCGACGGCGCCCGGGCGTCCTGCGGCATCCACGCCTGCTCAGAGTCTCAGGGCTTCTCCGTGAAGGACTTCTCCACGAACTACTGCAACCTGCGGAACTTGTACTGCGGCAGCACGGAGGGCTGCGTGCCCGTGAAGCACGACTTCGAGAACTCCGAGGTGGTGGTGAAACCTTCGTGCTTCGCGGGAAGCGACAAGGACGCCTGCATCGTGAAGTCCGAGGCGGAGACGGCGTTGGCCACGGTGGCCACGGTAGCCACGCCGATGCTGCGACAGGTGCCAGTGGGCGGCACCGTGGAGGACACCTTGGGGTGCGTGAGCAACAACTGCCCCATGGACAAAGCCACGTTGCAGCCCAGCGCCATGTGCGTCCTGGGCAACTGCACCAGCAACTTGGCCAAGTGCCTCTTCTCCTCCACATGCCGCAGCGGCGTGATGTGCGAGCTGGGCTGCTTCGACCTGCTGAAGGCCACAGATTCCAAGGAGGACGCGGACCGCTTCGTGAACCTCATGGACTGCATGCGCACGCACTGCCCCGGCTACCCGCCCAGCAAGACCTGCGTGGCGATGCACTGCGTCGCGGAGGCCGGCGCGTGCGCGTTTCACTCGACCTGCCGATCCGCCTTGGAGTGCGCCGACGGCTGCGTGCCGGCCAAGTACGCCGCGGCTCTGGCCGCCGCACAGCAGGCCACAGAGGTGGTCACAGAAGTGTGAGGCGTGAGGCGCGCACGTTTGATCTAGATGAGGCTTCTGCCCCGGCTGTTGTGCTTTGCTGCAAAGCCTCGCTTGGTGAGGTTTGTTGGGCCTCGTCAGGTGTGGCGGCAGTTTAGCGCCGGGCTAGATTGATATGATTTCATTGGTTTGTTACTAGCATCGTTCAGCTGACCCAACGGACCGTTGCAAGCATGTGGGTCTGCTGGGTTCGCTCTAGAGGTGGATGGGTGCGCGTGTTTTAAACGCCCTTAGCTTATCCATGCGTATCCTCAGCTTGGACGCCAGAAGTGGCAAGGGTCAGCTCTGGTGATGGTGTGCGTGGAGAAAACATGACATCACACGTTGGCAGCTTGAGTATGGATTTGGGTTTGCAGCATCGCACAGCGTGCAATTGATGTATTATCCTTGTGCTTCCGTTTTGCAAAGGAATCCAACCATGTGTGCAGACCATCAGATCTTGCCGCTTTGGATGACCATACTTGGCTTGACAAGTCGCTTGAGTCATTTGACGCTTTGCAAGTGTTGCGGCCAGCCGGGCTCAGCTCAGGATCAATTTGATTGCCACCCCACCGCTATCCTCTTCCCAGCCATGGCCCCGATCTCGCTGCTTTCGTTGCTGGGCACGGCTGCGGCCATGAAATGCCCTGGGTCCAGCTCCTGGATCCATGCCTCCGCAGAGGTGCAGGCCATGGCGGAAGCTAGCTGCGCGGATGTGAGTGAGGAGGGTTGGGCGATATAGTTCTAGTTTTATCCTTGTTTAAACCAAGGTGCCCAAAAACGATACATTTGGACCAACGGTGGTCCACATTCATTCCGAACCTTGAGGAGATCAAGGCGCGAGTGAGCGGCGGGTGGAAGGACCCGCACAACGGCGGCACTTACACCCTGCTGGACGCTGACGACGGGGAGCTGACGCTGCAGCGCGTCACGGCCAACGGGAAGTTCACGGACAAAATGATCTTCACCCTCTCCTCCTTCCACGCCGCCCGGGCGTCCTGCGGCATCCACGCCTGCTCAGAGTCTCAGGGCTTCTCCGTGAAGGACTTCTCCACGAACTACTGCAACCTGCGGAACTTGTACTGCGGCAGCACGGAGGGCTGCGTGCCCGTGAAGCACGACTTCGAGACCTCCGAGGAGGAGGTGACGCCTTCGTGGTTCGGGGGAAGCGACAAGGACGCCTGCATCGTGAAGTCCGAGGCGGAGACGGCGTTGGCCACGGTGTCCACGGTGGCCACGCCGATGCTGCGACAGGTGCCAGTGGGCGGCACCGTGGAGGACACCTTGGGGTGCGTGAGCAACAACTGCCCCATGGACAAAGCCACGTTGCAGCCCAGCGCCATGTGCGTCCTGGGCAACTGCACCAGCAACTTGGCCAAGTGCCTCTTCTCCTCCACGTGCCGCAGCGGCGTGATGTGCGAGCTGGGCTGCTTCGACCTGCTGAAGGCCACAGATTCCAAGGAGGACGCGGACCGCTTCGTGAACCTCATGGACTGCATGCGCACGCACTGCCCCGGCTACCCGCCCAGCAAGACCTGCGTGGCGATGCACTGCGTCGCGGAGGCCGGCGCGTGCGCGTTTCACTCGACCTGCCGATCCGCCTTGGAGTGCGCCGACGGCTGCGTGCCGGCCAAGTACGCCGCGGCTCTGGCCGCCGCACAGCAGGCCACAGAGGTGGTCACAGAAGTGTGAGGCGTGAGGCGCGCACGTTTGATCTAGATGAGGCTTCTGCTTTGGCTGTTGTGCCTTGCTGCAAAGCCTCGCTTGGTGAGGTTTGTTGGGCCTCGTCAGGTGTGGCGGCAGTTCAGCGCTGGGCTAGAAGATTGATTTAGCATCGTTGAGCTGACCCAAGCGACCTATGGAGGTCTGTTGTGTTGGCGATTCTGACCACTTTACACTGTTGCAAGGCAGCGGTGTGGCGTCTTTAAACGCCCTTAGTTTGACCGCCAGGAGCGGCAAGGGGTCAGCCCTGTTGTGCGTTGAGAAAGTGTGGCTTTCCGCATGTCATTGCTTGACCCTGAACAGCTCAACTTCCGCCCTCCCTGGATCCCGGTTGGAAGACGGTCTGTGCAGCCAAGGATTGAGGCCAAGGCTGAGGATTACTTGATGTGGGTTGACAACTACGTTTTTTTTTTTTTTTTTTTTTTTACGTGCACCCGCCGCTTGCTATTCAGTCATGTGGCTGTGGGTCAAGACCAATGGTACCATTTGGGGCAGGTGCACACCCATTTTGGTCTATTTTAGTGGGGATTGGGATGTTCACTGGGGGTACGGGATTTTGACCCATGGCCATGTGATTGTGTAGGCATTTGCTTTGGCCCTTGACATTCGCAGCATTTGTGCCAGTCAGCCTGAGGACGGTTTTTCCAGCAATTTGGGCTCAGCGGATTCCACCCGCGAAATCCCGTCTCCTTTGGTGGGCCCACCAAAATTGCAGCCAGCCGCAAACAGAACTGGTACGACAGCTTGTTCCCCTCTATAGATTGTCAGGCCACCCCAGGAAATCCCCTTGTTCCCAGCAAGCTGGGCCACTGGGCATGGGAGAATCCAGGGTATCGCAGAAGGCTTCCCCCAAAAAAGAACATGGCCATGGGGCCATACCATTTCACCATGCCGCCCTGAGCCGTGATTGTAAGGGACCGATCCGGAACCACGGCCTTGGCGGCCTCGTCGCTTGGCTCGTTTAGGTGCTGGCGCAGCTGCAGGGCGAGCGCTGGAACGTGGAGCTGCCAGAAGTGGAGGAGGGGGGGGAAAAAGGGGCAAGAGGGCAGCGCTTCGGTGGGGAAATTCCCGGCCTTTTGAAAGGTTCTGAACTTGGAGGGAGTCGCAAACAGAAACCACAAGTCTTCATCACTTCCTGGATCGGCCAGGAGGGTACCTCTCTTACCTTGGCACATGCCCAGGGCACACGGAACCCCCAATCCAGCACCAAGGGAACCTGACAGAATTTGGAGAAATACACTGGCCCTGGCCACTGGAATAGTCATTCAAATGCAACAAACGCAGGTGGATTTGCAGGATCTGGTTCCATGGGAAATCAAGTGGCTCGTGCATGTATCCTTTGAGAAACTCGGTCAAGCATGGGTTGAACCAGCTTTGTAGAAACAAACTCGTCGTGCCTGGTTCTCAAAAACGCATGTTTGGCATGGTTGCCAAACCAGCTCTGGTGCTTTGGCCGGCTTTCAGGAGAACGGGGTTACGCTCCGTGCGCAGAAAAATTGGAGCGGACGCATCGATTTGCGCTGTGATTTTTTACTGGGGTCACCCAGAAAAGTGATCCGGATTCCCACTATATAAAAGGAAACACACCCCTATTCATCAGCCAGAGGTGTAGTGGTCTGGAGCTAGGATGAACAAAGAAACAGCATGGTGACTGGACATGAACCTCAATGAAACTGATGTACACCACAGGGTCCCACATTAAAAAGGCATTTTCCCACCAGCGCTGTTTCCATGGAGCTGTTTCCTCCTGTCATGTGCAAGGTTTCGTTGGTCCGGGGAACCCGAGGAGGATTGGGCATTCCGTGCAGTATGGTCAGTCCGAAAGAAGGTCGGCCCGGGTGCCAAATAGCAATACCCCTTCTGGTGTACAGGAACCTTACCAGCATAGGAAGCATAGGAAGCATAGGAAGCTGGGAAGGGCCATAAGGTCACACTGACGTGACCGGAATGGCAGGAAGTGATCCGAGTTTGGAACCTCAACGCCTATGACAACGCGCTGGCGCCTGTAGCGTGCAAGGCCGGGCCCCCATCTGGGGTTGTATAGGTTCCCTTGGAAAGATATGTGTGGTCGTCTTTTCGATAGTGCCCGTTGGGTTAGGGAAACCAACACATTTTTTTTCGGTACCCCTATTTTCAGACCCCCCCCCCATGTGAATCATGGCTTCGGAGTGCCAACCCCAGAGGCCCTGAAAGGGACCTTTATTGTTCATTCTGACAACAGGTCAAACCCGCGCAAGAGTGACTTGGCATGGCTCGGCTTTTCTGACGACTGCCGCCGCCGCTCAAAATTGGGGAAGGCGAGGGAATGGGTGCGCATGTTTTGCTTGTAATTCTGGGAGGGGCAAATCAACCACGTCCCTTCCGCGAGCTTTGCTTCTGCAAACTTTCCGAGCTGCAGTGTGGTGCTACCTTCTTTGTTGAAATGCACAGCTCCAGAGATCTTGCTTGAGTTGGGAAAAAGGCCACTCAGAAGCAACTTGCGGCGGAAGGCCCGCGCAAGCACTTATATGCAAACATGCTCGCGGAAGGTACCCTTTCCACTAAAAGCTTTGCCGAAGGGCCCATACCTCCAGTCAATTTTAAAGGGAAAGTGTTAGTGGCTGTTTGTCTTATGGGAGAACCATCAAAACACAGTTGGGTGAAAGTAGACGGCACAACTCGAACCCATTTCGGCTTCGTCATCCCTTCTACTTTCCGCCAAAAGGGAATTGTGCCATCTACATTCACCCTGGTGTAAGTTGTTTTGGTTTTCTTTCCGTGCAAAATATCCACAAGGGTAGCCTCCCAAACCGCCCAAGTTAGTCCCCATTTTTCTTGGGTCCCTTGCGCCGTGACTTGTTTGCATCGGAAAAGCCGGGCTTTTCGGCTGTTTTTTGTTTCCCCCCTGATGGTTCCATTTGGGAGGGTCTTTTTGAGGGCCCCCCCAAAAAAATAGGGTGCTTTTCCGGTTGGTTTCCCTTGACCACCAAACAAAAGGGCAGCCCAAAAAGACACCCATTTTTTGATTGCCCCAAAGTAGACCTACACCCGCAATTTGATTTTCATCAGGAAATACCCACCCAGTTGGGAGAGGACTCACTTGTCCAAAGCCGACTTGTTTGTTTATCCTTTTGCTTTTATGTTCCTTTTTTTCTCAACTTGTCCAGGCGGCGAAAATGCACATGGAAGGCTCCACTCCAAAAGGCGTAGCCCGTTTTGGCCGAGCATCTCCTGCAGGTCTCCCACTCCTGCGCGCCCAATCTGTCGATTCGCCGGGGCCCCCATTTGTTGCTCGTCGATCGCGCGGTAGCGGCTGGATGCCAGCGACCTGATCCCACTTCCCTATAGGAAACCTTTAAGTCATCTGTCCTTTTCTAGGGGTTGATTCCTTGTCCATTCTTGTCAACCATCGTTCCTTTCAAAACCGGATCTGTTTTGGGTGGATTTCTAGAAAGAAGGATGCCGGGAAAGAATGGAAATGGAAGGTACCCCTGACCTTTGGTATCCTGTATTGTGACCATGTGATCCCACCTTGATCTCCCTCTTTCATTTTGAGGAGCCTAATGGAAACCGGCATCGCTGGCACATTAGGCAAAACCTGTCCCGTCAGTTCCAAATCGAGTGAAAGGTCATTGAGGGGCCGCTGCCGGGCTTCCTTCTTCCCACTTGGGGAAGATAGCAGAATCGCGATCCCTTCGAAGGTTTGGCCAGTGAGGCACGGCAAGTCACGGCAAGGCGATCAGGAATTGAGGGAAGGGATTCCTGTTTCCTAACGTTAACCCTGGATGAATCGTTCCCCGGTTGATTCATTCGGGGGTGTCCTCTATTTGTGACTAGGAATCCGGGCCGGTGTTCCCTCTACTTGCAACACGCTTCGCGAGATTTCGGTCTTGGCCCCCCCCCCCCCGAATTTGCGCAGCCTTTAAAATGCCGTTGGCGCAAAGTTCAAGAACGTGCACGCAACAAGGGCGGATTTGGTCCTATCTGTGGCCCGATGTCTGAAGCCTTCGAAACTGGAAGGCCCCTTTTCCCAGGTTCCATCTCGGCTGCCTCGCCCGGTGGGGTTTGTGTTCGCCTGGCCCGGATGTTGTGGAACCACTCCGGGGCTGGTCTTTGGGGTGAGCCTAGCCTCTTAAACCCTTTGGAAACAAATGGCTTCTCCGTGAAACCTGCAAAAGGTCAGAGTTGCCCAGTGGGCAAGAGCGACCCAGAGAATACAACTAGCTGAAACTGGCACCAAGCTCTCAAGGTCCAAAGGCCGAACTGGAAAGAAGCCCAGCCAGGTCTTTCGTGCAAGTGAGTACCACCCTTGTGTTTCTTGGGTGCTAAACTAATGAATGCGAATGCTGTTTCCCAAAGGAAAGCCAACGGGAGGCGGGATTTGTCCTCATCCAGGTCCCTCCAGTAGTGCCCTTTTTACCAACTTTTTCGGGGGAGGGTTCCCCTATTAAAAAATAAACTACAGAAAAGTCGGTACCGTTCTTCTAGCCTCTCCACTGGAGGACCTAGTAATTTTCGCCGAGGTCGGGGCAAAAGAAATCCGAGCAGAGCCGCCCGAGGCGTGCACGGCGGTGTCATCGAGGGCACGGCCTGTCGGGCCATTGCGGCCGGTGAGGCGCTAGGCCTGGCCGGATTTGAAGCCGAGGGCGGTGGGTTCTGCAATTTGTTTTTTTTTTTTTCCCCCCGGGGATGTTCTTTTGCTTTTATGTTTGCCTGGGGTGCCAGCCGTTTTTTTTGTTTTTTGTTGTTGTTTTTTTTTTTTTGTGTGTGTGTGTGTTCCCTTCTTTTTCTCTTTTTGTTTTGAGGGGGTGGTTAACAACAACTGTTGGGCTCTTTATGACCAACTCAGACAGTCAAGGATCTCGTGGAAGAAAACGACTTTGCAATTGCTCGCTATGGGCCAGAGTATTCTTTTCTTGGGGGCAAAAGCCGCGGTACTTTCGGTCACGCCCCTGGCCTGGGGTTGTTTCGTATTTGTTTTTGATTTCGCCTTCGCCGCGGGAGAGATGTGAAAGAGGTTGGCAGACACTAATATTTAAGTGCAAAGATCACTCATTCCAGCCAGCTGGATTGCAGTCAAACTCGAAGAAGGGATTCTGCAGTCCTTGATGTTAAACGTCCAGCGGTCACATCCACTGCTGACTCCCTGCCAAGGGGATCCCTTGCCAAAATCTACGAGGATGAAAATTCGTGGCAGGAAAGAACCAAGTCGTCAACTTTCATGGGCCTGAGTGTCCATGTCGTCAACTCATTGCCAGGGAGTTTCAAAGGGGCATGGTCACCGTTGCGGAGCCACAAAAAAAGAGGGGCCTGCTCGGCAGTTCGCCCCTTCTCAAGCCAATTCGACAAGCAGCTTGCCAGCAACTGAGCATGTCAGGAGCCATTCTCCACAAGATTTGCAGGCAGAACATCTCTCATACAAACCTCAAGTCCCAAATGCAGCGCCAAAAGCATGTGAACGCATTGCTTGCACTTCGGCCGTTTCCTCCCGCTTCACGCCATGGCGGAACCCACAGACGCAGAGGCCAAGCGCCGGAGGGTGGAGCCGGTGATGCCGGCGCCCGACATGATGATGGGCATGTCGCGGAGCATGGCCGCTGGGTTGGGTTTTTCACGCGGAGCGTGGGTTTTTCACGCGGAGCGTGGCCACTGCTTGATTGTAATTGGGGGATCTTTAGACTTCAACTCTTGGGTTGAAGTCAAGTTGGTTGTCCGAATTGAAGCCACACAAAGTTGAGCTTTGCAAAGGGGCCAGTACTGTGCTTCAGGCATTTCTGAACCCCGGGTTCCCAATACGCAGATGAGTGGATCCCAAAGTCTCAAGCAACCAGACCCTGGAACGTCCTTTTCAGGCGCAGACGGAAAAGATTCCGATTGCTATCGTGCAACTTTCCGCGCAAGGAAGCTGCCTGGGGCTTGGGCAGCACACAAGCCAAAAACACAAGTCACACACGAGACAAGCAAACAAATAAACTAAACCATATACCTCCCCGTGTATTTGGCTTACCTCCTTTGTTTCCTTGAGCTTCTTCGCGTCAATGAGGCTGAACTCCCTGCTTGTGTCAACCATTCCTTTCTTGGCATCTTTTTCTTTTGGCAGCATGCCTGGCTGCCTCAGCCCGGCTCAGAGGTCACAATGATGCAGTTCAACGAGCAGAAGCAGGACTACATCAATAGCCTGTCCAACCTCGAGGAGGAGACCCCTCAGCCGCGCGGAAGGATCTAGGCGAAAGGGCGGTTGTCCAAAAAGCGAGGGTCCGAGAATGGGGGGCTGTTTGTGGGATTGCGCTCGAATCGAATGTCGGTTGAATCGTCCTTCACTTCTTGTTTTGGCACCTCCCACCCTCCCCCGCCGTGCTGCTGAGTGCTAGAATGCCTTTGCATTGGAACAACCCCTTCTGAGCCGAAAGGCGTTGGGAAACGTGCAGGGTGGATTGCCTTGCGCAAGTCAAATTCCGCAATCCGAACGAAGATATCTTCATCAAGGTAATTCAAAGTGAGAGATAGATAGGTAAGGAAGGAAGCGAAAAGGGTGGTGAGAGGAAATGCCTTTATTTGTCTTTCCTGGCATTTCCCACCCTTTTTCGTCTCCCAATTTATTCTCTCTCCTTTTCTCCTCTAGACCAGCCCTCAGTGCAAAGGCTGGCAGGAAATGGGAGATGAGTGAACAGATGCATCTCTTTACCTGCTATTACATGAGGATTAGACACACAGTGACACAGTGGAGATAAGGTAAGATATAGCGGGTAAATAGAGATGCAGGAGTGAGATGGAGTGAGAGAGAGAAATGCAATGAGACCGTTCTTTTGCTCGGTCAATCATCTCTCACTCACACACTCACTCTCCATCTCTACAGCTCAACCAGTTCAAAGCGAATCGACAAGAGGAAGGTCTGCTTGTCTTCCCATTTTAGTTTCGGCACATGTTCAGTCATTGCCCGAACAGGATCAAATAGACATCTGGGTCCATAAACATTGTGAGGGGGTTCTCAAACGTACCCCTGGGGTTCTTTCCCTTGAGGCAACCCTCACTGCGAGGGCAATTTGTAGGATGCCTTGCTATCATGAACCCTTTTGGCATATCCATGCATTTCTGACTGGCGAACTCGATCACGAAGCATCCTACATCTTTTTCACTTGGCTGAAAAGCTTGTTTTGGGAGGGTAAATCCCATGTTGAGGCTGTTCGGGGCCAGCCATGCGCTCGACTCGTTGGTGTGCATTGGCTTCCGTTTTGTCATAGTGCCAAAACTTTTGGCTGCCGAAAGGACGCCCGTGTAGAAAAACTGGCCCGACGATTTTTCCATGGTCAAAGTCTCCCCGGCGCAGGTCAAAAGTAACCAACCCCGGCTTCTGACTTCAACAGATACAGTCATAAATCATAAATGGCTGTGGGTCAAAACCAATGGTATCATTTTGGGATAGGTGCACCACCCGTTTTGGTCTATTTTAGTGGGGATTGGGATGTTCACTGGGGGG
>CAUJNA010000831.1:92500-146338 GCA_963377175.1 Effrenium voratum
TTCACCGGGGGCAAGTTGGACCAGACGTGACTTAGCCCCCCCCCCCCCGAAGCGCCCGCAAGAGGATGACGCTGTCCATGTTTCTGGGACTTCCCCCCCCATTTTTTGCCACCTCACCCCTTGGCGGCTGAAAGCCCGAGCGGCTGCCGTGGACCTGGTTCACGATCCTCACATTGCCAGCCAGCTTGAACTCGAGATGTTTTGAGGATGGTTTGCTGGCAAAATCTAGCACACCTGACGGTTTGGTAAGCTGATAAGGAGCCTGCTGACCTGTGCGCATGTGTCAAGATGAGACCTCACGAATAGTGGCTTCCATTTGGCTCCCTTTGAAACCAAGGATGTACCGACGGCCGCCGCTTCGGCGCGTCAGGAGATGGCCTCGGATTTCGCAGTCTTCAAGACCATGGGCGCGCAGATCAAGCAGATGGCCGCGGGCTACGACCTCTTGTGGGTCGTGGAGGCCGTGCAGTTAAGACGAAGAAAGGGAAATTGGGCAAACTGACCGGGGAGCGCGGTTGTTACAAGCAGGTGAGCTGGAATGTTTTTGCTGCTGGCCCTTTCGTTGGAAAGTGCTGGGAAGTATGCGAGGTGTAATGTATGCTTGTTGTGCGTGCGTGTGTGTGTGTGTGTCGAAATGGCGGCACAGCAAAAAAAAGAGGGGTTTCCTTTTGGTTCTGTGGCGCCCTGAACATCCCTTTCTGTTGGGTGGGCGTTCAACTAATACTCAAGCCGTAAAATGGAGTCCCTTTTTCTACCGAAGTCGCTGGGCAACGGGACTCCATTCTGATTGCTGAGTGCAACGAAATGTCTAGTGACTTAGTGTGGCATCGATGTATTGCCACTATTTTTTGAACAGCCAGCCCCAGAATTTGACTGAGTAATTTGCAACCAAGGTTACCAACGCTTGCTTGACCGATGAATGTCACCGACATGGGTCCCAAAAAGGGTTTGTGTTTCGGACAACCTGACCCTTCAGTGGGCAGAAAGGTGAAATGTCGCAACAATCCGAAACGAGGAAACTTAGGGCACTCTGCTGCGGTGCGGGATGGGTGGTGGGTTAATGAGTTAGTGGGGTTGCCTTAACGGGTTTCTGGTCCGACCCATGCACTAGGAGAACGGCCGCACACCAGTAATAAGGGAGAGAAGCAAATATAGGTGTTTCTCAAAATGGGATATGAAACAACCACCTGTGTTGTTTCTTTTTCTTGGCCCACATCTGGGGCACACGAAAGCAGTGTTTTCAAATTCTGTTTTGATATTCAACCTCCCCTAGTGTTGGTTTTCCACAAAGGCGTCCACCATGCTCTGGAGATTTTGAATACCCGGCAATGTTACAATATTATCGGGAGGGGCTACCCAAACCCACCAACCTGCAAAATTGATTGGCCTCGGGACATTGCCCGTTTCTTTCATTTTTGTTTTCGTCGCATAGTCACATTGGGTTCAGGAGTGCTTCCTTGCAAATCAGCATGGAGCTCGAAACGGGGAGGTTCCCTGAAGGAGTTTCCTCCCCAAATGCTGTGTGTTTTAGTTAGGGTGGGCCTTGCCCATCTTTTTGTGGTACCCGAGCGTGACCCCCACCCTACGCAAGAACAGCATTTTTCAACCATTTTTTCACTATTCAAATCGTCATCCTTATTCATTATGCATATTTCCACTCAAAACATTTCATAACAGTCTCAACCTCAAAATCCATCAAAAAAGTCACATTTTCTCATTTTCTATTCCATCATTCTTGTCATTGTTAGGATGCTTGTGGGGAAATAGAAGTATAGGGTGGTTCATATGATATGGTTATTGATGGTAGGATGCATGGGCAAGGTTAAGCTCATTCATAAAAAAAAAAAAAAAAATCAAAAATAATATTTCTCAAAAAAAAATAATATTTTCAAAAAATAATATCTTCAAAAAAAAAATCAAAAACTAAATTTTCAAAAAAAAAGTAATATTTTCAAAAAATAATATCTTCAAAAAATAAATTTTCAAAAATATTATTCCAAAATTTATGATAAATTATCTTACAATATTTTTATCATATTTTTTTGTAGAAATATTATGGGCAAGGTTAGGTAGATAGAATTTTATAACTTAAGTTCAGGATAATAATTCAATTGATAACCATTAAATTGTGTATATATCTTATCTCTTTCATGCATCATTTTAAAAATAATATTAATATTTCTGACGGTATTTATCATTTACAACTACAATTACAACGACAACAATAAGGAATGATATTTTCTATTGTATGAGTTAATTCATTATCTTTTCGTTGTGCTGTTAGATTTGTAATGATATTACCATTTTTCATATCAATAGTAAAACCACATCCGCAGTAATTGCATTGATTATTTATATTGTCTAAAAACCACTGTGTATTTACATAACCTTCTTTAGATATGGTTCTTTTTGCTTTCCTGTCCTGTTCTTTGTAATTTAATACTTTCCTTTCAAAATAACTCATAATACATTTTTGATTAAATACATCATCAATATCTTTTGTATATTTATAAAATTTAACTTTGTTTAAATCTCTACACCTTGTAATTGCAGTCCATATCCATTCTGGATAATTCTTTACCAAAAAATGGTTATAATCAAAAATTGTTATGGTATCATCAATGCTACTGCCTTGGGCAGAATGACAAGTTGAGCAATATGCAAATATAAAATTGCTTCTTATTTTAGCAACTTCTACGGATTGTAAAATTTCGGTTTTGACATTCTTTAATGTAAATATTCCATCGCTTCCGATATGAACTATTTTATATTTGAAATTTACATTAAACACTGATGTTTTAGTTTTAGTATATTCCCTACATGTTAAATATTCGCCTACTTCGTATTCATCTTTTCAATTTTCTAATTTTCTAATTTCATTTGAGACATTTTTACAAGTTGTATTTAAAAATGCTATGTTGTTGTTAGAATTGCTTATGTCAGTTGTATATTCGAAATATTTTTCAATAACTTTCATAATAGGTAATTTATTTTCAAAAATATCAAATTTAATATTTCTTAGTTTATCCTTATCTTCCTGTGTGTTAAGTCTCTTACATTCTTTTAACAAAATATTATATTCAAAAATGTTATCTATAATATTATCAGTATATATTTCATAGTCTCGAGTATTTGTTATCTCTTGAACTGGTTTTAATTGCTTGGTG
The DNA here is from genome assembly GCA_963377175.1 of Effrenium voratum. NCBI lineage: Eukaryota > Dinophyceae > Suessiales > Symbiodiniaceae > Effrenium > Effrenium voratum. The sequence continues at coordinate 95,668 of CAUJNA010000831.1, forward strand.
TCTCCCGTTGCTATTATAATTTTGTTGTGTTTATTCTGCTCTACAAATTGTTTTATTCTCCAATATATATTTAAATTACTGAAATAAATTTCATCAAATACGATTACATCAAATTCTGTAAAATCAAATGGTTCTAATTTTGCATCGCCGTAGTTTATTCCAAAAAACTTATTTATAGTCATTGCTTCACCTTCGAATGCCTGTAATAATTTATTAGTAGGACAAATAAATATTACCTTATATTTTTATCAACCATTTTTTGACATATATATGATTTTCCTGTGCCCGGTAGTTCGCCCCTGATCATAATAGGGTTATTCTGTTTAACAATCTCTATAATGTTATCAGTGTCGTATTCATCTTTAATATCAATAGTTTTACTTTCATGAACTGGTATTTTTATTAGATCATTCTTAACAACTTCATATTTTACAGTAGGAAGATTAATTTCATTGTCTCGCCCAGAAACTTTCCAACCTCCTATATCATTATGAAATTCTAATAATTGCTTTGCTTTCTCTACATTGTATGAATCAATTACAAAAGCATCGGTTTTCACACTATATACATTAATATCGTTGATTATTAATTTGTAAATGTCTTGGTTCATTTTAAAATTATGATGTTGCATGAGTAGTTCTTTAATATATCTATAGCCGTTTCTTAATACTGCTTTATCCCTTAATTTTAATATATAATATGAGGCTGTTATATTTCTTTCATCTAGTTCACGTGTATACTCTTCATACTCATCCTCACGCTCTTCGTCTTCTGTACCTATACGTGATAACCTATGAATTTTGCCTTCTATCTGTGATAACTTATGAATTTTGCCTCCGTATTCTGTTTGATAATGGATTGCTTCATCAATACTCTTAAACAAAATGCTTTGATGCGCGGTAGCCTCTCCCTTCTCTAATGATCCAAAATTGACATTTGCTATTAATTTTTTACTTAGTATATCTATGTCCCTATCATCATCATCATCATCTTCATCTATAGTAGTTTTCCAAAGTTCATTAACCATATCCTTATAGTTTGTTTTATGAATAAACGAAGGTTGTTTATAATATAATACTTTAATATTATATTGATTAATAAACTTTTTTAAAAACTTACCATAAACTAAATTATATTTTTTATTAAACATTAAGCCCCCTTTATTCCCCAGTAACGTTTTTGTCATTATGAATTCAACTTCTTCTTTTGATTTAAATTTTAAACTTTCCTCCAAAAGATGTTTACGTTTAATACGTTCCATACTGTATTTATTTGGTATATTCGGATAGTTAACTTCAATATAATATAATGTTAGATCGTGGAGTTCATCAATATTAATTGCATCATTGTATTCTTTCCAATTGTCAAACTGATTAAAAACTGGTATTTCAGTAATATCTATGAAACCTTTTGTAAATGCCTTATTTTCATCGATTTCAGTTTTACACATTAAATTAAATTTATCCCATAATAATCCCGAAGGTGCTACAGTCCTTGTTCGTTTAATATTTTTATATCAATGTCATTATAAAAAGATTTGTGAGATAAAATAAATACAGATTTATTAAAATTAAACATTGCTTTATTCATATTGTTGTACATAGTTTCATTATTTGCTGCGATCCAACCATCGCTGGATGATTTAATTAAATTTTGAGTCTTTATGATATATGTTATCTTGTTAAATTTGACTCTAATTTCATCAATAATACCTGTGTATTTAATTCTGGGTTCATATCCAATATTTATCAACTGGAAAAATATTTCTGCCAAATCATTATCTTCGGGTACTAAATATACTTCCCTTGTTTTATCATCAGTTTGTATTTTGAGTATATCATCTATACATTTAATCATTTTGTATTGCGGGGGTTCCTCTCTTTCATTTATATAATAATCAGTGTGTGCCTTTATAGTGGGTAGTTTTGATATTACTTGTTTTTGTTGTATTTTGCTTAAATCGTGGTTTAATGTATAAATATGGTTATTTTTCACCATAGCGTAAAATGTTTTAATATGACGGTTTCTTATTTTTGGGTTATATTTGTAAATAAGTTCATTTACAAAATTAAAAATTCTAACTTGAATATTAAACTGCTTAAATACTGCTTCCATTTCTTGAATGGTTGCTCCTACTTCCATAAAATCAGTCCTACCTATGATTTCAATAATTTTATCTCTGGTTAGTCTGTTGCGGGTTCTTTCATTCATGATTGTATCACTGTAAAAATCAGTTAATGAATTTATCCAACATTCATTTTTAATATAATTGTTTTGTTTAATTGCCTTTCGTATAGTGTCCTCACTCATTTTTAAATGTATATATATATATATATGCATGGAAAACGGATACGTTAGATGCATCTCTTAAATTTTCTGCTAATATATCAAACTTTTCACCTGATTTATTCATCATCTCCACGGACAATATTTTTATACCATCTAAGCCATATTCCTGATTTTCTAAATGTTCCATGTGTTTGGCAAACTCCTCGTCGTGTTTCATTATTTTTATTATTTTTGTAAATTCTGGATTTATTTGTTCCGTCTCTCCAAAATCAGTATCCATCGAAACACCTGTTTTTTTCAAAATTCTCTTGCGGATAAATTCCTTAGGAAATTCTTCTCCTACTATTTGAACTGTAGCACTTAATCGCTCATAGTTCCAAAGATAATAATACTTACCAAATGCTTTAAAAGCGGGTTTTGATTTCATTTTCTCCTTATCACCAATTATATAAAGGTCATACATAACAAAATATGTATTTCTCTTCTTCCTTCCTCTTTTCTTATATTCTTTGCCTTCTTCTTCTTCCTTCTTCGATCTTGTTTCTGTCATTCTTTGATTTAGTGGTTTTGTATCCTTGATATTTTTGATATTATCTTTGTATTTTTGAAATGCTTTGTCATAAACCTTTTTATCAGTAGATGTTAAACCTTTGATATAATTTTCTGCAGTTGCTACATTTGATAACTTCCTTTCAGTATAAAGTTTAACGATCTCATCAACCCTTTTTTTAGTTGCATTATTTGCGTTCTGTGTTGAATTTCTTTTGAGTTTATTTAACTCGTTGATATTACGTTGTAAAAACTTACTCATACTATAATCTATATATTTATATTATAAAAATATTTCTTTAAATAACTTTTTTACAAGAAACATTTTTATAATAAAAATTCTATATACTTTTTTAAACTTTTAAAATTTCAAATCTTAAGAATGGTCGTGTGTTATGTTCCAAATAAAAATAAGTTTGACCTAACTTTTTTTCAATCCTTTCAACTTTATATTTCGTAGGTAACCAATTGCTACTCCTTTCTTTTTCAGTTATTGCTTTCTTTCTGTAAATCTTCACTTCGTTACCTATGTTAATTTCAGGATATTTACGGGTTCTGGTTGCTTCGGTTGCCATTTTCATTTTTACTTTATAATTGTTTTTCTCCTTCAATGCTTCCGCTGGTGTCATTCCTATGCTTGAATGTTCCATTTTATTATTATAAGTTATTAATATTTCAAAATTATAATCTATCCATTGTATATTTTCCTTTCCTTCTTTTTCATCTTTTTCAACCCTTTTATATAACATATCTTTGTAGGTGCGTATAAAACGTTCTGCAAAATTAGGATGTCCTCTTGTGCGGTATAATTCTATTCCTTCTTCTTTGAAATAATATTCAACTGTTTTATTATATAAACTGCCTTCCTCGTCGCTATAAATAATTTCTGGTGTGCCTTTCATTTTTTGCATCCCTTCCATTACTCCCGCTAATATGTCAGGTGGTTGTTTTGATTTAATAGGTATTACTGTAGAGTATCTGGTAAATATATCAATTAAAACCATCCCTACTTTAAATTTTTGATTGGGTATGTCATTAATAAAAAATAAATCTAGTTGAAATTCAAAATATGGATGTGGAGCAATAAATGAATTGTTGCCTCTTAATTGCTTCTTCTGTTCTATGTTCTTTTGAAACCATTCTTTAACATCATTTAAGGTTATGCTTTGTTCCTTTTGTTTAGCATCCTTATAGGTTGTTGTGATACTTCCGTATCCTGATTTATCATAATATATTTTACTAATTATATCATTTTTATTAATATTTGCCATATTAATAAAGGTGATATTTTTTTAACATTTTATTCAAAATCTTCAGCACTATTTAAATATGCTTCGTACTGTTGTGGTTTTTGGTTACTCCTATTAGTCTGCGGTTTGATATCTTTGATACTTGGGTATGATCTAAATATCATATTTTGTATTCTCTCGCTTATTATTATTTTTTCTGTATAGTGCTTATAAATATTTTGTCCTACATCATTAAAAAGGATATTGGAAAATGCATTATCTTGCTTATTGAAAATGTGTGATAATATTATTTTGAATATGGTTAACGTGTTCGAAATATTATTTTCAATATATCTAAAACAATCCCGTCTATTCTTCTGGTCTTTTGATATGTCATACTCATCCAAAAATTCATCTACTAGACCATTTTTATATGTTTCTATGTATTTTATTTCAACTGTTTTATAAATTGGTGTATCGCCTAAATCTACTCCAGCACTTACAGTTTTAATATTTCCTTTGTAGTATAATTCATAACAGTCCTTTATTCTGTTGTGTATGTCCCTTGTGTAGTTGTGCCTTTCCTTAACATCCTTTAATAAATTGGATTTGATAAATTTAAATGTCGGAAATTTATATAATTTTGTAAAAAAAATAATCTTTGATGTTGTCTGTTGTAACAGTTGTGTCTTCTTCCTTTTCATTTTCAATTATTTCAGTTAGTTTGATGAATTCTTTTGACTTATTACAAGTGTCAATATTTACAAATGTGTTCAACTGTTTTAATCTTTTGCATTTATAACATTCTTTATAATTATATTTGCATATGTGTTTAATAATATTTTCTAATAATTTAGTTTTATATAATTGAATATTATTATAATTAAATTTACATTCTTTACACATTCCAATTCTTCTATTTATCGTTCTTTTAATGTCATTTATATTTATCTGATTTAAGAACTCATTAATTATTTCTTCCTGCTCAATCTCACTGAACATTTTCACCATATAATTATAATACATAATATTTCTTTAAATACTTTTTTACAAGAAATATTTTTATAGTAACAGTTCTATATATTTTTATATTTTTCCTAAATTTATGGTTTCAAATCCCCCGGGTTAGGGTTTTCGAATCCCCCGGGTTAGGGTTTTCGAATCCCCCGGGTTAGGGTTTTCGAATCCCCCGGGTTAGGGTTTTCGAATCCCCCGGGTTAGGGTTTTCGAATCCCCCGCTCTGGGGGTTTCCGCTAAACACCACCTAATTTAAGGATTTTTGGGCAAATCCCCCCGGTCAGGGTTTTCGAATCCCCCGCTCTGGGGGTTTCAAAACCTAAAACCCAAAAAATGCACCAAATATTTATTAAAATATTGAAATTTTAATAAATATTATTTATTCAACTGTTATAATTTTATATGTTTGTGCCTTATATTTTCTTGGTTTTGTATTCTGTAAATCTTCTGGCTTCTTTTCATAATCAATATCTTTTAAATCAATTTCTCCATTTTTGGCCATCTTGTCTAATTTCTTTCTTCTGTGAAATCTTATAGCACTTGCCCTTTTGGTGTCCATAAAGTCCTTTTCGTGTCTCCTTCTTTGATAATATAATCTGTTATATAGTGCCAGTTGCTCCTTTATTTGCTCTAATGTCATATCTTCAGGTTTAATACTCATTGTATTATATATTATATTATATTATATTTCTTTAAATACATTTTACAAGATTTTAAAACTATATATTTTTATTTGTAAAGTTTAATATCACTTCTCGCATAAATATTATTTAGACTTGTCTTTTTTCTTTTTCTTTTTAAAAACTTCATTTTCCAAATACTCTACACGATCGATTAGTTTTGATAATGCATCCCAACTAATACAAGCCATACGATCATAACACATCGTTAAGTATTCTCCCGAATCATTTACAATATTATATTTCGGATTTGTGTATTGTTGAACATCTTGAGCAATCCATCCTAATTCAGTTTTTCTAGTTTTTTGATTTTTAACAAATGTTTTAATCTTAATTTGTTTTACCATATTTACAGTATCATCTTCTACATCTTCTATATTATCTTTCAGTCTCTTATCGCTACTTAAATTAAATCCGTTAAATGATGAAAATTGAGTATCATCCAAATTGTAAATATTTAGTGCCATCAATATAACTATCAATAGTTGTTGATGCTTCTAATCTTAAAACAGCATCACTATTTAAATGTCTCAAATTGATTTTATGAGCAATTCCAAAAGTCATATCGCCGTCAATAGTCCAATCGCCTCGCAATTCGCTATTGCTTCCACTATTCAAAATAATTTTATTATCAGCATATGTTGCAGATAATCCAACAACCAAATTAATAGAGTTTAGAGTGTTGCTATTCCTAATTATTAAATCATTTGTATCGACATACATTTCAGCATTATCAATTATTAGTTTTGATGTGTTGCCAAATTGAACATTGCCACTCGGTGAATTTTGTAATAATAAAGTATTTCCTGATACTGACTGAACTTGATTGACTTCAACCTTTTTACCAGACGCCATTGTTAAATCGCCATTTGTATATACATCACCTAATACATCAACTGGTTTATTGAATATGGTTTTTGACACAGCACCGTCGCACATAAAATATTGGTTAGAAGAATTTGTAATATCGCCAATACTACAAGCAACAAAATTAGGATGATGAATGTAAAAACCTTCTGTTCTAGAGGGAGTGTATGTTTCTAAATACGGAGTTAATGCATTGTCTAAATTATCAATTTTAGTTTTAATATCTGTTGAGAAATCATTATTTACATATAAATTACCTTTCATATAAACAGCACCTTCAAAATATGATGTTCCGTGTGCTTGAGCAAAATTGTATGAAGTATGAACATTACCATTAATTGTAATTCTTGAAGCATTATTAGGTCTTCCAATAATGACATCGCCTGTATTCCATCCTAACCATAATCTATAAGGAGTAGCGCCTTCTAACCCCTGGTAAGAGTCTAACTGACAACCTCTTTTAAATTCTAAGCGTTGGTTACTTACAGCATCTTGAATTCTAAAAATTGGATTAGTATTATCTGTTAAACTAAGTATTAATGGAGAGTTTACCGTTTGCGCAGTTGTGATTGTTTTATCTAACTTTTGTAAATCTGCTGATATTAAACTATTAATCGTATTTGAATTTTGAGTTATTAATAAATCTTGTGTCGTGTTGTCTGATACGATTGAGGCAAATGTATTGCTGTACGCGGTATTTGTATTGAATAAATTAGTATCGTTTGTATATAATGTTGATACATCTGCTTGAATAGTTGTTTTTTCGGCTGTAGTCCAAGAAGCGCCCGCTCCTGCTTGTAAATCTGCTATATCTGTAAGAATGGTTGTTATTGTGTTTCCGTGTCCTGTTATGTTATTAATATTTGTGTCAATTAATGATATATGAGAGGTAACAGTGTTTTGATGGCTATTAACAAATGTCACATTACTACCTACAGTGTTATTTAATATTGCTATTCCGTTTGTATGTGTTGCGATGTTGCTATCATGTGTTGTTAATACTACTAAATGTGATGCTAATGTATTATTGCGTCCTGTTATTAGTGAACTATTTGAACTAATATTATTAAAATTAGAATCAAGTTTAATTGTATTTGCTGATATAGTCGGTAGTATTGAAGTTATGGTTAATCCGTGTGCTGTTATATTATTAAAGTTGCTTGTAATTGTTGCGTTTTGATTTACTTGTTCATTAAACATAGTTGTTGATGTTGCGTTTAATTCAGTAATATCTAAAATATTGGTATCTATCTTATTTTTCTGTGCTAAAATAAGAGCATCAACTTCTTCAATTGTATAACCTCCACCTAATGATCCTGCTGTGTCTGCTAATTCTTGTTTTGTAGCATAAACACTGCTTAATGTCGATGGTTCTGTTGAATTTATTAATACTAATTCACTTGCTACAATTCTACTTGAGCCGTCCAATGATAATGTTGAAAACATAATTATTATATAGTAGGTTATATAATAATTATATTTTATCTTTTTTTTCCTCTTGAACCAAATATATTCTTATTTAATGCATTATATTTTTGTTGCTTCTGTCTCAAATATTCATTTTGCAATAATTGGTAATGCTGTGCTATATTTTGTAGCGGGTTTGGAGGCGGTTGTGGTTGCGATCTTCTTGGGGGCGGTGTGTTCGCTATTATATTATTTTGTTGCGGTTGTTGTGGAATATGTTGCTCTTCTTCGCGGTGCGCTACTTCGTTGTATTCTACCCTTTGGGGTTTTGCTATTGGAACTGCTTTTGGTTTAGGTTTTATAGGTTTAGTTTCTAATGGTCCTTGGCAATTGCGTTCGTGACTGTATCTGTATGATTTTAATGTTAAAGTTTTGGCACATTTTGGACAGGTTATTTTCTTTTCATTGCGTGCTTGAGTTTTTGAGTTGTTTTTAAGAGGTTCTACATGTTTTATTTCTTGTGTTGGTTCTATTGTTGGTTCTGCCTTTGGTGCTTCTTCTTCTTCAATTGGTGGTAATTCATTTACTGGTGCGTCTGCTTCAATTGTATTAGTAATTTCAGGTTCGACTTCTGACATATATAATATATTATATATTTTGTCTATATGTTTTATATATTTTGTCTATATGGACAAATTGAGAAATATTAATATTAATAATTTGATTTTAACATTAATATGTTTAATTAGTATCTTCTAATGATTTTAAATAATGTAAGTGGTGCTGTCTTTTTTCGTGTCTTGCCTTGCTTCCGTGGCTTAAAGTCTCGCCACATTCGCAGGTGTATTTGGTTAGTCGTTTGGCTCTTTTAGTTTCATAATAATTATTTTTATCCCTTTCTCTTACATATTCTAAATTGTCTTGTCTATATTGTCTTTGTTGTTCATTTATTTCATCCTTTTTGTTTTCATATCTTTCTTTATCATATTCTTTTCGTTCTTCTTTATGTTCCTCTCTGTATATTTTACATTTAGGTAATATGGTTTCTTTATTTTCTTGGTAATACTTTTGCTTATTTCTTCCTGCTATGAACTTATTTACACATGGGTTTTCTCGTTGATGATGTCCCTCTCGTGCATCAAGTTCTTCACGATTTTTACATGGGTATTCTTCTAAAAGTTCAATTTTACAGTTGTCCACACTAAATTCATCAAACAATGAGAATACTGTTATGTATTCAAACTCGCCCTTTAGATACAAGCGATATTTTGCCCTATGACCTTCCATTCTTTTGCTCAATGTGTTTATTGTGCTTCCTATGTAGCATTTATTAAATCCATTATCCCATATTCTATAAATTTTACCTTTTGAATAGTCTGGCATTCCTATATATATATACTTAAATATACTTTTAAATACTTTCGTAAGATCATTAATTGTCTAATTGAAAAAGCAAGGAGAACTGTATGGGTACGCCGTGAAAATCAATAACTTCGTTTCTTGAGGTTGTAATTTTAAAGTGTAGTCTCTTAATATTTTGACCGCCTACATCAATAAAATCTGCATATATAGGTGATGTGTAGTCGCTAATGACTCCGCCTAGTTGTTGGTTAATTTGAACTTTTTTTATTACTGAACTACTAAAATTATTAGGTGCTGAATATTTGTAGTCGCTTAGTTGAGGTGAGTTAATATATACATTCTGAAAAGGAACTAAATTAAAGTATCCACTTAACCAAGATGACGCAGGATCATAGGCAATATAATTACTTAATAAATAATTAATAGATTTTGGTCTTAAATTGTCATATTCAAACTGTCCTCTGTTCCATTCGCCATTTACATAAGTTTCTAATTCTTCATCTGTAGGTATTTTGATTTTGTAAGTTAGAGGGTCATTTAATTTAAGCTCCATCTTTCTCTCGCTTTGTCCGTATACTGTTAAGAATAAGTCAGGCACAATATCATTAAATGCCGTGTTTAATTCTGATTGTATTTTAAATGATAATTGATTGGCATAATAAATTTCACCGGATACATCAACGGCAGTGCTTCTCAATAAGACATTGGAACTATTATACAACATAATATAGAAGCGTTCGTAAAACCCTTTCTCTGTTGTATAAAACGGAGTGCTGAATGAACACTCAGTCACGAACATTTTTGTTCTTGGTGGAATTTCAAAGTTTTGGTCAAGTTCTATAATAAAATCGCTGGTAGAATTACTTTCTTGCAATCTGTAGGCACTATCAACATAGATTTTTTTATATGTTAATCTGTCACTCATAAATATAATATACACTAGAAATTATTATATAATTATTATTATATGATAGGAAGACAATTATTATTAGGTGCTATTGAAGGCAGGGCGCCTACGCAAATGATGGCGGGCGTAGCAAGTGATAAAGCATATACTGCAGGTAAGGATTTAATAGAAGATGTATTTTTTAACCATAAAAAGAAATTGGAAGACAAAATAGGAGGTTTCAATAAACATTTTGATAAGCAAATAATGAAACATAAAACACGCTACGCCGAAGAAATCAATGTTCAAAATAAAAATAAAATTGATGATGTCAAGGGTTTAGACGCCGCGTATTCAAATGTGAATGGAATAACAAGAATAGGTAACACATTATATATTGGTGGCACTGGTGCTAAAACAGGACTAGGCCACAAAGTCAATGATGTCATTGCAGATTTGTTTTTTATTCCTACTCATAATATTCAATTAAGCGAAAGATATAAAGACACAATGGAAGAATTAAGTAAAAATCCAGATGTTAATAGACTGGTCGGCCATTCCCTCGGCTCATCCGTTGTTCAAGAAATTAACAATAGACACGGAAACACATATGCTACTACTGTTTATTCATCACCTTTTGTATCAGGAAGTAATCAACAGAAAAACCCGCGATACTTACGATTTAGAAATCGCGGAGATCCTATAGCAATGTTTGATGACGCGGCAATAACTGGAGAAATAGAAAGCAATAATTTATTAGATAAACACAGTTTCAATAATTGGGAAGGAAATGGACTCACAAGTATAAATCCTACTACTGATATTTCTAATGGGTTCAACCCGAATGATAATTCGGGTTAAATGCCTCGCGTTTCAATCCTAATTCAACACCAGAACAATAAAATATCAATAATATTAATAATAATATGTATAGAAATAAAGACAAGCAAAACAAAATTCCATTAGAGAAGAAACTGACAAAAGAACCGTCAAAATACGATAAACAATATAAGAATTTAGATTATGATACTATAAAAGATATAGTTGATACAAAAAACAATTATTTAATAAATACTATAAAAAATACAACTTCAAATAATTCTACTACAATGCTTCCACATAAGAAAAATATAAAAATAAAAAAATAAAATCTAAGTTTATCATATATAAGTAATGGATAATATAATTGCAGAAAGTGAAACTACAATGATTAACTCGTTAAATTTTGGACTTCCAGAAACAGCACAATACATCACAGACCGACGACACGTTAATTATTTTCCATCGGGTAGTAATGTTTATAACCCGAAAGCAGGTAATAAACAAATTAGATTTCATATATCAGGTGAAGACAACACGTATATTGATTTATCTTCTATTCGTTTGTTTGCCAATCTTCAAAACACCGACGGAACACGAAGTCATTTTTTACGACCGTTGGGTAATTTGTCATCCTTCTTCAGTCGTTATAGATGCACTGTTGGAGGCCAGCAAGTTCAGGATATTATTGAATATAATAGACATTGCGAATTGTATAATTCTTTTAAAAGTCAAGATGCCAGAGATATGGACGATTTAGAAGGTGGCGCTAATCCTCGTTGGGATGATGACTGGCGACACACATATGCTACTGGATTGGCAGAATTCATTGATGTCAATACACGAACCAATCCCACTGCCGACCCTGAGGCAGTTGCAATTTCAACTACAAAAGACCATAACAATTGGGGAGACTTAACATCGCGATATACTCGCCATTCGGTAGCAGGAATTCCCGGCGCTAATGGTTATACGCGATTAGGACATAAACCGGTATGTGGACTGTTAGAAAGCAATTATTATTTACCTCTTCGTTATGCTCCCCTTGAATTGGAATTTACAATTGTATCAGACGAACATGCGCCAGTTATTGCACCATTTACCGTTACCGATGTCAATACTCAAAATGATGCCAAAGGTTATTATTTCACAACTGGAGATACCAGCACCTTGTGGGAATTAAATAATGTAATCATACGAGCTGAGGTAATACAATTGGACAACACGGTCAACAATAGTATAGTAAAACATTTGTTAGAGGGTCAAAGTTTGAAATTAGTATTTCCAATGTATCACACTATGACGCAATCATTCAACGCGGCAGGAACTGAAATTAATATGAACATTGTTAAATCCGCTTCTAAATTAAATGGTTGTTTCATTACATTGTATCGCCCACCAAGAGCAGGTGCAGATGCTGATAATAATAACTACTACAGACACGATAATTATATTTATAAGAGATGGAACTATTTTTACAATCCTATGATTAACTCCCGTATCTTTGACGGTCTTGACCCAGATGGCGCTGATCGTGAGCGTTTCCAAGGAAAGGGCTTTCAAAATTCTGAATTAGATTTGACTTGGCAATTACAAATTAATAATAAGAAATATCCAGAGTTTGAATGTCAATCAATGGCAGAAACTGCATATTATTTAAAACGAACATTACACTATTTGAACCCTGATCAAGATGCATTTAGCATTTCCTACAAACGCTACAGAGAAGATAAATTTGTTATTGGGATTTCGTTCGAGAAAATGGCAGACACTAATTTCCAGGCCAGAATACGAAAATGGGCGGCTTACTCGTTTTTAAATTGAAAGGGTCAAACAAGTCATTCACAACCGATGAAGATGTGCGAGAATTATTTGTACATATGATTTCGGAGTCTGTTCTGGAATTAAGAGAGTCGGGTAGCATTCTTTACGATTAAAAAGTTGATTGTCAATGTGGTGGAAAATATACGTTAAGTCATAAAGCAGAACATTTTAGAAGCAATACCCATAAGTCTTATGAACAGCGGATGTCAGAAAATAATAATTAAAATCTATGATAAATATATAATGTATAAGTTTCATAAACGAAATAATTTAAAAAATAAAGGTAAGATATTTTCACAATCCACACAAATTAAATATAGTCCATTTGATCTAAGAGATACAGAATATCTAAAACACCTACACGAACAAATGAAGTTAAGAAACTCACAAGAAGCATCGGTAGCATTAAGGAAAAAGATTGACGAAGGAAATAAGAGAGCAAACTATGTAAATGAGCTGGATAGAATGATGGGCGAATTATATCGTCCTAACTTACCACACGCAACAAAAGAACATTTAAATAAATGGTATGAAGATACAAAAAAGTTAATATTTACTTAAAATATATTGATATAGATTAATAATATTTTTCACAAAAATATTATTAACAATAAAATCTTATTATTAATAACATTTTTCACAAAAATATCAATATAATATTTTCTAATTAATATTATATCAATATGGCAACTACAGCAAGTTTAGAATTAATAAATCCATATGCAAAATTTGGATTGAAACGACGACCTACTTATGAAGAAATCGCTAATTTAATAGGCGAAAATGATTTAATAACGGGAAAACTACCTAACAGAGATGCTACCTTTTTTAAAGCAAGTCCTCAGGGTAGTTTTTTTGATGGAAGCGACCATTTTGAATTATTGAAAGACCAACAAATGAGAATATTAGACAGGCAAATGAGAGAGATAATGATGAAACAAGAAGCACGCAGAAACGGGCATACTTATGCAGTTCACAAAATGAATGCAGAAACACCAGTCCAAGCAAACGACCAAGCAATAGCAGACGAATATGATTTTTCAACACCACAACAAACGACAAGACAACACGAGGCAATGGTAGATACACAATTACAAGATATAGCAACTGCAACAAAGCGGAAAGCGGAAGAAGTAGGCAGAGCGATGGCATCAAATTTAAGAGAGATGGGCGGGACATTATTTCATAGAATGGTGACAAACAACAATCAGCACCAACAGAACCACGACAAGCGCCAGCAGGTGGAGCAGTAGCAGACGACCAGCAAACAATGCACGTAGAAGATGTTGAACAATCACCTCAAGTAGTAGATGACAATGTTGACGCGACACCAGTTCAACAAGCAACAAGTACATCAAGTTCAACAGCCCAACAACCACCACCATTGCCAATGACGCCATTATTTTAAAACAACAATAGATAATACTATTAGTCCCGCTTACTGGAAAGACAACCCTAATTTAACAGTAAATGATATTAAATTTCAGTTTTATTTAAGAGGAATTCAAGTGCCAGAAGAAAGCGAAATACAAGAAGAATTGAAACAAAAGGGAAGAGGCAGGGCGAGAACATACAAAGAATATTTAGTGGATATGATTTTAGACACTATTGATAATGGCGGTGGATAGCAAATTTAAGCAAAGGTAGAATAGAAGAACTCAAGGCAAGTTTTAAGGGTAAAGGTAAGAAATAAAATATAAATAATAATAATAATAATGATAATATTAACTAAAAATATACTGAAAAGAAAGAAGCAAAGTTCAATGATAATTATGATCACGACGACAGTTTTTCAATACATAACCTAACAAAACCAAACACACCAACAACAATACAACCACCGAAAATGATGAAAAAAGGCATACCGAGAGAATTTATTGACATTGCAACCAATACAGATACAATTGCAACAGAAACCAGAGAGACTCAAGAAAAGTTATACAATGATGCAAATCAGCAATTAAATATGACATTCGAAGCGTTTAAGGTAAAGGAAAACCAAGATAATATGTTTAAAATAATGCTTAAAAACTTTTGGCACAACACATACAAAAGACATGAGCCAACAAGAACACAAGCAACACAAACCCTGAAAAACCAACGCGATGCAATGGTGTCAGCCTTTACTAAAATGCTCGACAACAACAAACCACCAGAACCACCGCCAAAGAAACCACCAGACGAGGAGGACAGCGACGAAGAAGAAAAAAGATTCAAACTGACAAAAATGATAGAAATAATGCTACACAACGGCGCTACAGTAGCAGATATAATATTAAACTTATCACATAGCGCAATTGCAACAACAATAAATATCGCAGATTTAGTTAATCAAATAACAGCAGGAAATGCACAAGGTAGCAGTAGCAATTCATCAAATGAAGCTATTAGTGTTCATAGTTCTCCACCTATTACTGTTCATAGTTCTTCATCTGAAAGTCCAACAGAAATACCAGCACCAACTGAAGACGAAGAAGAAGAAGACGGAGAAGAAAAACAAAAATATAATTTTGAAAAATTAAAATCTAAATAATATTATATATAATGGGTTCAAGTAAATCAAAACCAGTAGAAATTGATGATGAAGAGGCTATTAAAGTAATAAAAGATATAGATGTAAATACGATAAGTGAAATGTCAAGAATTGATATTCTACAAATAAATTCATTGAAAGCAATAATAAATAAATTAGAAAAAGTTAATGAATGTAAAAAAGATAAAACATATTATAAATTTCCTGCCTTAAATTTATGTAGCTATTCTTTATTCTAAATTGATAATATTAACATACATTAATATTATTAATTATTGTTCTGGGGTTTCTTCTGGTTGTAAAGATTTCAAATATTCTTGGTGTTTGTTTGTTCTTTCATGCCTCATTTTATGACCACATGTATAACTACCTCCACAATCACAAGAATATTTAACCTTTCGTTTTTCTGCATATTGTTCATTATTTTCTCGCCATTCCTTGTTTTTCTGTTTCATATATTCCTTGACATGTGCTTGGTTTCTATACTTTCTCGTTTGTTCTCTAACAATTTCAGCATTGTCATCACGATACTGTTTATTTTTGTGCTTTCTTTCTTCCTTGTTCTCTTCATAGTAATCAAACCTATATTGCTTTGCTTCTTCTGGTGTTCTTGTTGGTCGGGTTTTATTCAATGTCGCATTCAATTGTTCAATATATTCTCGTTCTTTCCTTAGCGCGTCCAAACGATTTTCACACCTTTCAGTTTGTATTAGTATCATGTCAAAATTTTCAAAACCTCCACTGTTTCTTATAAATTGATAAACATAAGAATTAGAGTGTTCTCTGTCATTCTCATTATAACAAGTTCTTTTGTGTGCTGACTTTCTGTTTTTAAAATTTAATGTGTGTCCAACATAACAGTCCTTGATATTTAAGTCCTTGCAAACTATTTTATAAAAATAGGTTTTATCGTAGTTTAGTTCCTTACGTGGCATCGTCAGGTATTATAGAGTATTATAAAGTATTCTTTAAATATTATTCATCGGTAATCGTAAATCGGTGTTCAAAATTAATGTAGAACATGTGGTTAATGTCTTTAGAATTTAGATTTACATAAAAGAAAGAATACGAAGAATTATTTATTGCCGTGTGATACATGTCTAACAGTTTGTCTTTATCCACTATCGCTGCGTTTTCTTCAATGAAACTCATTAGTTCTGTAATGTTTTTGAGTCTGAAAATTTATAGTGAAGAAGCATTAACACGAATTATATTTGCGATTGATTTTTATTTTTGTAAAGAACAAATAACATTGATTGCATCGTGCCTACCTCTTGTAAATAAACCGTGTAATATTTTAGAATATCTTAAAAACTTGGGGTCGTCGCTGAAATCATCAATCACGATTAATATTGAATGTAGTTTCTTTATCTTTTTAGACTTCATATAGTTAATAATTTTCTTCTGTCTTTCAATTACATTTTCTATATCAATTGGATTGTAATTGTCAAAATAAATTTGTTCTTCATCATCTACGTAGTTCATCCCAATATACTTTTTAACTTCTGTAAAGGTTGGATCGTTATGAAATACCTGAAAATTATATATATTCTTGCAAATGAATTTATAAATATTCAATATTAAATTTTGAATAAGATGTCTTACCGCCTGTCGAACTCGCAACTATAATACTTCTAAATGGTAATTTTGGCACGTGCTCATATTTAGATTGTTTGAATTCATATTCAGTTATGTTTATTGGCTTTATTATTGGCACATCTGACATAATAAAATAATATTAAAGTTATTTAGAAAATATTTTATATTTATTATTTTATATGAATAGAAGCTATTCAGATTATATTGATATAATAGATGAAGTAGAGAATTTAGAACAAGTTGTTATAACTGATAATAGATTCAAAAAAGTATGCTATTTTGTTTTCGAATTAATTAAGTTTGTGATACAATATATTAAAAATATAAATATTAATATAGATGGGAAGAAAGAAAAAGAACAAGACTGAACCAGTTGTTTCTTCGACTGATGAAGAAAATGTTAAAGAAACATCAGTTATTGAGTTTGCTTGTCCAATGTGTAAAAAATCTTAGAAATGAAGAATGAATTAGAAATACAAAAGAAAGGGCATTGTAAATGTTCGTTTATTCCAACCAGTTTCAAAATAAGTAAGAATGATAAGAAAATGAATATTGATAAAACTAAAGACACTATCAACTTAGAAACAGATGTTCATAATATTGCTATCAAATGGGGAAGGCATGCATCACCATCCGTTAATGGTGATAAGGAAACTCAGGAAACTATACGCGAAATGCTGAAAAATAATAGTTAAAATTATTTCTATTATTATTTATAATGCAAGATGTTATAAATAATATTCTTAAATTCATTGATGTAAAAGAATTGAAATTGAATAATTTTATTGAAGAATATAACGAAAATGATATATTAATTAATTTTGTTAATGACTTTAGAAATAGCAAAATTGATTTTAACATGTTTTATAATTCTATTAATTATGCTGATTTATTTGAACAATCAGATTTAAAATTCTATTGTAAAAGAATATATTCATATACTTTAAGATTTATTGCTAATTATGATAATAAAAATGCTATTCAGTTTTATGAAATTACATTGAGAAAAATGAATAATATTTACAAAAATAGTAACATTAATGTTGTTAATGTGTTTGAATGTATTAAATGTTTAATAATTTATATTACAGATAATATTGAAAAGTTTCATAAATATTCAAAATTTAGAAAAACTATTATTTGTAATTTAATTGGTAAATTGAATAATAATTTAACGAGTTACACAATAACTAATTTTGAATTGACTTATAATGATATATGATTTTGTAAAATAAAAGTTTAGTTTTAAAAGTTTTATTTTATAATATAATATATATATTTACATGGATGAAGGATTAGAAAAGATTGTTAAAAAACTGAACAAGGTTTTAGAACAGAATAAGAATATTTTAGAAATCTTGCAAGAAATGGAAAAGAAGAAACCTTTAACAAACAGTTATCAAAGTAAAGAAGTAGATAGAACCAATGGTGAATATAAAAATAAAAGAAATATTTATTTAAACAAACTTAATAACAAAGAAATTAAAGAACCGAAGGCTTCAACTATGACATTTTATCAAATTGACTATGATGAAGATACGGGGGTTTATTCATAGATAATAATCCAACGACAAAACAGCATGTTTTTCTTGAAATTAGGTGGGGTTCCCCCTTTTTTGGGGCGACAGTTTATTTATATTATGTTATTATAATATAAATTAACATTGTAAAACTTTATAACCTTTCATTATACCATAGTTATACTCTATAAAATTTGTTTTTTGTGTTTCTTTTTTAATGAATGAACATAACCTTGCCCATAATATTTCTACAAAATTTATGATAAACATATTGTAAGATAATTTATCATAATTTTTGGAATAATATTTTTGAAAATTTATTTTTTGAAGATATTATTTTTTGAAAATATGACTTGTTTTTTTGAAAATTTAGTTTTTGATTTTTTTTTGAAGATATTATTTTTTGAAAATATTTTTTTTTTTGAGAAATATTATTTTTGATTTTTTTTTTATGAATGAGCTTAACCTTGCCCATGCATCCTACCATCAATAACCATATCATATGAACCACCCTATACTTCTATTTCCCCACAAGCATCCTAACAATGACAAGAATGATGGAATAGAAAATGAGAAAATGTGACTTTTTTGATGGATTTTGAGGTTGAGACTGTTATGAAATGTTTTGAGTGGAAATATGCATAATGAATAAGGATGACGATTTGAATAGTGAAAAAATGGTTGAAAAATGCTGTTCTTGCGTAGGGTGGGGGTCACGCTCGGGTACCACAAAAAGATGGGCAAGGCCCACCCTAACTGTTTTGGGGTTCCATGTTAATCTGTCGGTGTATATGGTAACAGCCTTGAGTTTCCCCCCCCTTTCTCCGAGAGAGGACTTCGAGACGAACCTGCAGCGGGAGCTGGACTTCACCTTGGAGGCTCTCAACGGGGAGGAGACGGCACGACAGCTAGCGCACCGGGAGCAGATCTACGTGCCGAAGGTCTTCAAGGCTCGCTTGACGGCGATCTGCTTGTTTGTTTGTTTGTTTGTTTGTTTGTTTGTTTGTTTGAGATCCTGCTTGGGTTCTTGTTTGTTTTGGTTTGTGTTGCGTTGTGCTGTTTATTTAGTTGTTTTGTTTTGTTCTGGCTTGTCTGGCACCTTTGCATCAAGAACTGGAGCTTGGGAAGATGAGTGAACCTGTGGACCCTAGCCCATGCCCTTGCAGCAGCAAGGAGCTGCTAAACGGAGGCCCGGAGGCCCCTGCACTTGCTACCCTAAGGGCCAACGGTGTTGTGGGGTACCATCAACCAAATTGAGTCGTAACCACACTTAGGACACTAAGTCTTCGTAACTATTCAGCCTTATTTTTATCGTGTTCCTTTTGCGGACTTCCTTGGCGGGTTAGGCGGGCGCTGAGCCACGACATTCTCTGCGGTGAGAGTATCACCTTTTCGACCGGCTGCAAGGGAGTTGTCTTCTAGTGTGATGTTTGAAGAGGACATTTCCTTCGCAGGTGGCTAACTTTCTACCCTTGTGCCAGGCAGCCCAAACACAGACGGAGTCCCGGTCCACGTATAAAGGGTGTCGAACGCTGCTTCTTGCTGTCCAGGAGCTGTCCTCCTCTAGAGTGCTGGTCATGGAGTACTTGGACGGCCTGCTGAAGGCGGGGGCTGCCTGCTTCGTTTGGCGCGCACATGGGTCCCGTTTACCATACCTGGCTGTTTGCATTTGTTGGTTAAGCAATTTTCCCTCTCAACCAGCAAGTTGACTTTTTGCAGTGTGTTTTGTCTCTTAGCCTTTGAGAGGACAACTGCTTAAAGAAGTGAACTAGTGGGCATGCTTGCGGGATTTGGTTGTCTGCTTTCTTGTTCTGAAGGCGAGCGGAAAAGGCGCACTCATGATACAGGAACGCGCCACCCTCTTTCCAAACTGAGAGACATTCCCCGGCTTCTTCGGCTCCTTTGATCCTCGCCATCGGTTTTCGGTTTTAGGACTTGACAGGCAAGTGGGTCGAGTCGCCTTGAGCACCCGATGTTTGCTATGATCTGCGCATGCGGCTTTTGGACAAGGGTTCAGTTTTCTTGTGAGGGTACATGAGAGTACTCTTGTTTTGGTTGTTTGATGGGAGAACAAATTGTGCCAAAGTACGTAAGTTGGGGCCTGCGGGTTCGACCTAGGATCCAACCACCCCGTCCCCCAACCTCACGTCACCTTCCCAAAGGCTTTGAGGAACCCAAGGGAACTGGTTTAGGCTTGTCGATCAGAAGGGCCCAGGTTCTTCCTTTTGCCCACGGCCCTTGTCGTAAAATGCAAGTTGAAACGTTCTACAAGTGCAGTTCTGCCCTGCTGTTTGAGGGTGTACCCCAGATTGCCCACGAGGAGGAATGAAAAGGTCAACCCCTGACAAACCACGTTAATCTTGCCTCAAATGCGAACCATTCCCCACCCCACTGTTCTGAAAGTACCTCCTTAAAAATGGAATAGGGGGAGAAGGGTGACCCTGGAAATTCAATTTATCGTTCCATTTTTCCAATTATGGGGAAGACCGGGAAGACTAGATAAATGGAATTGGGGGACCTGCCCACCCCCCTCAAGGTATGGGGGCATCCCTGACCCCCCCTTTCAGGCGTCCCCTGCCAAAAAACTCAGGCTTTTCGGCCCCGGCGTTTCGGCCCCACCCCTCACTCGAGGCCAACGACCCCGTGGGCCTGCGCAAGGCGGGGCTGGACGTGGCGGAATGCGCCCAGCTGCTCTGCGACACCTTCGCGGAGATGATCTTCGCCGCCCGCATCGATTCGCATCGCATCGACGGCTCGGCTGCCGAGTAATTACGGCTCGGCTCCTGAGTCCCTGGTGAACGTGGGACTTGTTGTTGATTGTTGGGGAGCGGGGAGCCCTTCCATCATTCAGAGGGACAAGTTTTGAGGATGTGACTTTCATGGAAGTCGCAGAAAACGCGGCAGTTTACGCGTCATACGAGCCCTTTTTTTTCTGCGGAGTGGAGATCTTGGCGTTTAGAGTTTGGGGTTTGGAGACTCTTGAATATTGCCAGACTGAGCTTGCTGGGTGGGGTTCCTGCACCTGGGTTTGTTGAACTGGTTGCTTTTGAGGGGACCATTGATGGACTTGACGAACCCTGGGCCCCTTCGAGTTCTTCGAGGGGCCCATTCTGAAGTCACTTTCGGGGGTAGGAAGATGTAGGAAGCCTGCCATTCAGAGGATATTGTTGAGGATGTCACTTCACCAGACCCAGTTTTCGGTTAGGTTGGCCGAACATGGTCAGCCGGTTGGTTCCAAGCTGGCCAATAATTTACCAGCGCCATTTACTTTTCCAGCAGGACAACTAGGTTCGACACCACGAGTTGAGCGCGTTCGACCCACTTCGGCCCCGGTGTTCTTACCTAGGATTCGAAGATTCCTTCTGAAATTTGCACCTGTGAAAATGTCTGATTGGGGAGGGGTTTTAAGGGGCACGCCCTGGAATCCCGTTTGTGATTCCGTTTCCTGCTTTTGGCGAGGGCTCGAAACATGAAATTGTAGGACTAGACAGGGAAGCAGACCCCGCTTCAAAGGAATGTCCCTCCCATAAAAATCTGCCAGAGGTTTGTTAAACTCAGCAGTCTGTGTCAACGTTTGGGACCATCTTACATCTTTTGATGAGAAGAAAAGATACCCTTCCAACAACTAACGTGTACCCACCAAAGATCCCTTTAAAAGGAAAATAGTCTTCCAGGACCCCTCAGTCCGGTTCCATGTTAGGGAAGTGGGCAGCGAGTTGGACTCCGAGTCTCCGAGGTGCATGGCAGGGTGCACGCAGACCCGCATGCTGGGAACATCTACTTCAGAGTGGCTTGGCAGGGGCGTGGTTTGGGGGAAGCACCGGGGCTATGCAAACCATGTGATTCTTCCCACCGCGATGGTGTATCAAACTCTCCCTTTGAAGAAGTGCTCATTGGGCATGTCTACCGTGGGCATGACTGCATGACCCCACAAAGGGAGGGCAGCCTTTGGACGGTGGTCAGGATCTCGATGTTTCTGAAAGTTTGGGACTGCTTCAGGGGCTTGAAAACTTTCCAAGGTGGACCCTTATTGTGAGAAACACGGGTCAGGAATACCCACGGCGAAGTAGATCTGAGGGGCAGGGAGGTTCACATTTGATTGCCCGCGTTCGGTCTCGAGAGTGTTTGAACATGTTTGAACCATCAAATCTCGGCAAATGCGTTTGCAACCCACGCAAAATCCAGGTGGGGTTCAGTATGGTTCAGTGCTTCCTGTCCATTCTGTGCACAGATTTTGGGGCAGATGCCCAACCCGAAAGGGCTACAATCAACACCCGGGTAGATGAAGGTAGTAAGGGACAATCCCACCTTCTGAATTCTTTGCATGGTTCTGGGTCGACCATTTTAATTTAATACCGGGTTTCGCCTACGACTTCAAAAAAGGGATCCGGTCCGTTCGTCGAGTTTTGAGGCGGTGGGCCCCAGCGGCCAGAAACGCCCGCAGCTGGTGCTCTTGGACCATGGCCTCTACTACGACCTCTGCGAGGGCGACCACGATGTTCGCCTGAACTTTTGCCAGCCGCCGGGGCTGAATCTTGATTCATTCCCTTTCTTTTTTCTCTTCTTTATTTTTCTTCTTCTTATATTATTTGTTTAAGTGTGGTGGACCCCCACTAAAAGGAGACAGCCCCCCATCAATCAACCCCAGGGGTTTGTTCATCTGAGTTTCCATCATCCAGTGGGAGCCTGGAGGGGCTTTCCACATTGTTCACTCTGTTGGGATGGTTTTGGCGGGTTCGTTGTCAAGCTTATGGGACGCAGTCGCACCACCCTTTGGTCGTGCTTGGCTCTTGGGTTGTTGTCCACCTCATTCCCTGCTCACAGGGCACAAGTGAGGTGAAGGCTTCCATATCTTCCCCAATGAGAGCCCATTTGATGACTCATTCCCTGGTTGACGAATAGGCGTGCGATGGCGCGTGCCCCAGCTTGAAGAGCGTCCGGATCACTCTTGGGCCATCCTTGGGGGAACCTGACCACAGATGAATCTGGGGTCAGCATTCGAAAGCCGTTTGGATTCGTTTGCGGGTTCTTCCAGGCTGGGTCAGTGTTTGACGACATGTGTTGCCCTGCTGGGAGAAATCCACTCCCAAGGGTTGAACCAAGCAACAGGAATGGAAGCAGCAAAGCCTGCAATCCCCACACAACGCCCCAGTTGTTTTCATCGCTTGTTTTCCGCTTCCTTTGTCGCTTTCTTTCTTTATATATATATATGTATATATATATATATATGTTATTATTTCTGGTGTTGTGTTTTCTGCCCTGCCTGTCATATTTCAGGTCATCCCCGATTGTAATGTAGATTGGTTTGGGGTTTGAGCTCTTGCTTCTTGCTGAGGGTAGAAGCTGCCCCGTCGCCCCCAAGCCGCCGGTTCCCTGCCCCATTTCACAGGGTTCTGGCTGCTTGCTCTTCCCGTTCTTGTGGTTAACATCACCTTCGAGGCCAATTAAAGGCGAGTTTCCTTTTGGATGCTGTTCAAAGCGGATAATCGATGTATGGGTTTCTTAGGATAGGGGGCCCGCTTCTCGGATGGCTTCATTCGGAAACTAGGGGGAAATCACCAATTTTAAGGGTTCCCCCTATTTTGAGAAAACTTGCTTGTGTGCTTTTCCGCTTGGAACACGCCTCTTCTTGCTTTGGCTTTGTAGGCCCCCCCCCTCAAAAAAAAGAAGGAAAGAACAAGAAGAAAGGAACAGAAAGAACAGCCACAAAGAGAGAAAGGAGCAGCCCACCCCCCCGCCTCCCCCCCAAAAAAGCGACTCGAGTCCTCTGCTGGCGCGAGTCGGCTGCGAGGTACTGGCAGGCCTGCTGCGCCAAGGACCGGCAGAAGATGACGGAGCTGGGCCAAACCTTTGCGGGGGCCCTGCACCGCTTCCTGCCGCCCGGGGCCCCGAGAGAGATGGAGAGACGGGCGGCGAGGGGGGGGTTTTGGGGGGTGAGGTGGGGTTGAAGGCAGTTTCCTCGGATTTTTTTTTGGGGGGTTTTCACCCCCTTGGGTTATTTTAGATGCTTCGCTTGGGCGGGCATGTTAGCGGCTTGGTTTTTGCAAGCCCCCGAAAATGGCAAAGGGTAAACAGAACCAAGCCGGCGAGGGGCGTGCAAACTTTTGAAGCGTATGTCGAGACCCGGAAGTTTCCACACGTGCTCTTGGAACCCGAGTGCTTTTGCAACTGGATTCCAGTTGCCAATGGAACGCAGGCCAATGGAATCACTGAGTCGAGACAAAGGGGAAATGAGTCATAATCGGAAGTGAGTCATCAGGCACATTGCCTCGCTTCCGGGTGTTGTATGCTTCATAGCATGTTTGAATTGTCTAGCATGCTTAGGTTTTGCACATAGTTTCCTTGTTTGCCGTGCCCAGGGCTCGGAGATGATCTTGCCAGTTTTCAATCGTTACCTGGGACTTTGGCTTCCGGGTTCCTGTGGAAGGGTACATGTGAACTCCACCTGCTTTACTGGATCCTCTAGTTTTACCCGTGAAGCCGATCTTTCCACCGGCCCCAGCTTCAGGTTACCCCCAATCCATTGGCGGTTTGGATTGAACGGTGGTTTGGGGATTTGAATCCCCGGGTTCTTGAGGGTAAACGGGGTTTCCCGCTCCGGATCACCTCCTCGCCACGAGGGAATCGATCCTAGGATCCCTGTCCGAGGCTGATTTTGTCGCCCTCCTTCGTCTTCGGCGGCTCCGGGGTGTCATTGCGGGAGATCCTCTCGGCGGCCAGAGGGCCACTGGGCAGTGGAAAGATCCCGGCCCTGGAAGAATCAACCCCTGGCTGGTTCACAAGGGAGTGCCGTCTCGCAGGGCAGTTGTGGACCCTGGGCTATGACTCCGCCTAGTCCGTAATCCACTTCGGTTCTGCTCGCAACGAGCACTCGTTAAACTCCGAAAGCCTCGGATCCCGGCGCAGCGGATCGAATGCACTCTGCCAGCTGTAACACGACAGTGGCTTGGCAGACCAGAGTCGAACCAAGCATTTAATGCAGCAGGCCGGCAACACGAAGCCGGTACTGCTGGCGGAGGCGACCAAAAGCTTTGGATCACGGAACGGGAGCACAAAGTAAACTTGCCACTAGCGGAGGTCTAGACAAAGGATTCACCTGAATGAATTAAGTTTGCTGGCAATTTCCCACCTTCATGGGGGGAGAGCATTTCATCCAGTAGGTGCAATGATTCACCAACCTGCTTCATCCACGAGACATGGACCCAAGAAGGCGCAGGGCGCACATCCGATGTTCAAATGCACCTGCAAGCGCCCCTACCAACCACCTGTTTTAGAGCAGCTTCCCTGCACAAAATCCTTGGGGGCATCCTCCGTTTCGCGGTTCTCCGAGCCCTTGGCCGACCGCAAGAACTGTTTGGATCAAAAAATCTTGGCTCCCCGAAGGAGGACCAAACCACAATAATCGGAACATCTGCTCTCGTCTTTCCTCAGTCTTTTTACCACAGACGCTCCCGATGAATTTTGGGCCCTCAAACAGCCGGGTTTTGAGACCGGGTCCCAAACACCTCGGGGGTGTCTAATGGAGGGGATCGCCAGGAGTTTCTGGGAGCGGGCCAACAAATCCAGATTCCAACTAAAGCCCTGTTCAATGGCATGCCGAACATATTCGCTTTGGTGGGGCAAATTGGTCAGGCGTTTACCAGGTTCTTCTTTTACCCAGGGGCCAACAATCTCCAGATGGCAATGACCAAACCACAATCGAACATCTGCTCGGCTTTCCCTGC
This sequence comes from Effrenium voratum, assembly GCA_963377175.1. Lineage (NCBI taxonomy): Eukaryota > Dinophyceae > Suessiales > Symbiodiniaceae > Effrenium > Effrenium voratum. The sequence goes on from CAUJNA010000831.1 coordinate 121,973, forward strand.
AGTGCGTGTTATTTTTCTTCTTACCCAGGTTTACCCAGGGTAAACCCCAAGAATCTCCCAGATGCCCACTGATTTTTTTCTTCGAGGCACCTGCCGGAGAGCCTCACCTTGAAGGACGTGGCGGACTTTGTGGTGGCCACCCGGATGGGCGGGCACAACCTGCTGGGAGTGCTGCACTCCTTAGGCTACACGCGAGGCGGGGCGGAAGTGAGGTGAGAAGTGGGGTGGGGTGGGGTGGGGTGGGGTGGGGGTGGGGGGTGGGGGTGGGGGTGGGGGGTGGGGGTGGGGTGGGGGTTGGGGGTTGGGGTGGGGTGGGTGGGGTGGGGTGGGTGGGGTGGGGTGGGGGGTGGGGGGTGGGGGTGGGGGTGGGGTGGGGGTGGGGGTTGGGGTGGGGTGGGGTGGGGTGAGGTGGGGGGTGGGGGGTGGGGGTGGGGGGTGGGGGAGCAAGAAGGACCTTACCCAGACCTCATCTCTTACTACCCTCCCCGCGCCACACCAGCATATAATCAAACCACTCGCCAAAATCTATATAAAATGCTTCAAGTTATTCATTTTAAAGAATAACTTAAACCATTTCAATCAACCTCGCAACATTTATTGATATGTCCTTCACTTGATACATGGTCGCACCAAGAATAATAAATGTCTTTCTTCTTACATTTCAAACATCTAAACCACAACACGCCATTTACAATTTCTTTACTATCCGGTCGTTCCAATTTTTCACCGTTCAAACTTTTCTGTAAAAAATATTGATGGTTTAAAGATTTCTCGTGTTGAGACTTCTTACCTTTTTTAACTTCATAATCGCACAATTCGCAATAGTGAACCTGTTGCCGGTTTGCTTGTATTGTTGCTTTCCCTGCTTCGCTCTCTCTGTATTTCCTGTTCTTTTCCTGTACTCTGTCAGGGTGGTTCTCTCTGTATCTGCGTTGCTTCTCCCATACTTTTTCAGGATTGTTAATTCTCCATTGTCTTTTGGTTTCCTCTCTCTTCAATCTGTTTTGTTCTCGGCAGTAATCACAAAGTTTAATCATATTCTTAAACAAATCAGAAGAATATGTAGTATCACATTGCTTACATTTTTTCATATCGTCTTTCATCTCCTACCATAGTAAAAGAACATTTCTTTAAATAGTTTTAGGCATAATAAATATCAAGGTCTGGGTAAGCCCCCTGTCCCGAAAAAAAACCACCAAACAACAAACCACACAAAAAACCAAACAACCAACCAACACAAAGACAATTACAAATATATTGAATAAATCTAATAATTTTATCTTATTAGTATTATTCATGCCACATACCGTATTCTGGATGAGTGTGAAAAAAGGGTTCGTTTTGGACACTGGGAGGGGGTCAGTGTGGACACTGGGAGGGGGTCAGTGTGGACACTGGGAGGGGGTCAGTGTGGACACTGGGAGGGGGTCAGTGTGGACACTGGGAGGGGGTCAGTGTGGACACTGGGAGGGGGTCAGTGTGGACACTGGGAGGGGGTTGTCTTCTTTTAAAATTCATTATTTTCAAAATTTTAAGTTTCATAATTTTTACTCTTTTGTCGTTGGACGAACCTGCAAACTTCAAGTTTCAACACCAACCCCAAACTCGTTTTCCTTAATCCGTCAAACTCACCAAGATTTCACAAATCAAATCAGCAGGTATTTTGTATAAATCTTCCTGCTTATGCTTTACATAATTCTCGCACCAATTTTCCCGCTTTCCACTTGGTGCCCGTTGCGCAGTTTCAATATGTTTGTTATTAACCACTTTACCACAATCTTTATTACATAATGGTCTGGGTTTCCATTTATCAATGTTATTCCACAACCTCGTTCTTTTCCGATATTTAAGTTCATATTTGCAATAGTCAATGTCATTAAACCTTAACCCATTCATAAAAGACTGACTTTTCAATAATCCAGTCTGTGGATTTTCAATAACAAAATACGGCCATCCGAAATATTCAATAATCTCTATTGTTTTTAATACAATACTATTAGCATATTCAATGTTTCTTATTCCTGTTCTTTTTGCAATACTGTATTCTGTGCAAGGTGGTGAACTCCAAATAAATTGAAAATGATTTCTGTCAAACTGTTTGTAATCCCATTCAAGTATATCACAATTAATATCAGCATTTTTCAAGTCTAATGATATTACATTAAATCCAAGCGACTTTGCTATGGTTCCCACACTTCCAGTTCCACTAAATAATTCTAATAAATTCATATTATTAGAATTATTTATATTTTAATTTTCAACAATTACATATTTACCATCATCACCCTTAATTAGTTTATAATATTCTAATGTTTGTTCTTTTGGACTTTTGATTTGTCCCTTATTTAACATATCACAATATTTTTTACGCTTCGTGTCATAATCACCGCTGGGTCTGCCTATCCCTTTCTTTTCAAATATTTTGTCAATCTTTTCCTTCTCTTCATTGTTATTTTTTGGTTCGTTTGCCTTTGCATCAAGTTTCTGGTCAATAGTTTTTATCATCTCGTACAACAGTTTAACATTTTTACTAACTGTCATTATCTTCTTTGATAGTTCAGCAATAGCATCATTCTCAACTTCAGACATTTCTATATATAAATATTTATATATTTATTTATTTATTTATGCGTTTGAAGTGGTGTTAAATCTACTCTTTAAATACTATTTTTTCATCATTCTTTCTCAGGTGTAAATAACCTACCAAATCCACTTTTGAAGTTTTCTACCCAACTTTCTTCAACTGTGCTCCCGTCGGCATCTTTCTTTTTTACTGTATGTACTGTATGCATGGTTCTACCACATGAACACGGCCAACATTTAACTTTAACATGTTCTTTATCTAATTCTAATTCATTTAATGGTTTAATTGTTTGACCGCATTTTTCGCATTTGACACATTCAATCTCTTTTTGTTTCTCTTGCTTCTTCTTTGGAGGCATTTATATTAATATTTACATTTTTATTTTTGATATATTGAATTCCTAACTTAATTATTTCTAAAACAAAATAGCATACTTTCTTACATTTATTGTCAGTTATTATTACTTGTTCTATATTTTCTACTTCATCTATTATATCAATATAATCTGTATAACTCCTTTGCATATTAAATAATAAGATAAATTATTCTAATTAATCTTATTATTTCATGCATAATAGAATATTGATGGGGCACAGCACTTGGAGTTTTCATTGCAATTCTTCAAACTAATTATCTTCAATGCTTATTGATTGAAGCAATGGAAAACCTGTTCCATTTTATGATATTCGCCACCAGCATATCATAAAAATGATGTTCCATTTAATATTAATTACAAGTTAATTTTTAAATATAATTTTCTATATTTCTTTAATATCAACTATGACAGATGTCCCAATAATAAAACCAATAAACATAACTGATTATGAATTCAAACAATCTAAATATGAGCACGTGCCAAAACTACCATTTAGAAGTATTATAGTTGCGAGTTCGACAGGCGGCAAAACGGTCTTGGTTCAGAACCTTATCTTAAATGTTTATAGAAATTCATTTGCAAGAATATTTATATTTTCCCCCAGCGTTCATAATGACCCAACTTTTACAGAAGTAAAGAAATATATTAGGGATGAACTACATGTAGATGATGAAAAAGAACAAATTTATTTTGATAATTATAATCCAAGTGATTTAGAAAATGTAATCGAAAGACAGAAGAAAATTATTAACTATATGAAATCTAAAAAGATAAAGAAACTGCACTCAATATTAATCGTTATAGATGACCACGCCGACGACCCTAAATTTGTTAGATATAGTAAATTATTACATGGATTATTTACAAGAGGCAGGCACGATGCAGTAAGCGTAATTTGTTCAACACAGAAATATAATGTGTTGGCGCCTATCATTCGTTTAAATGCCAGTTCATTATATATTTTTAGGTTGAAAAATGCCAGTGAATTAATGAGTTTTATTGAAGAAAATAGCGCCATTGTTGATAAACAGCAATTATTAGATATGTATCATCAAGCCGTTAATGACGCACCTTATAGTTTCTTCTACGTGAATATGAATGCTAAAGACATTAACAAAATGTTTCATATCAGATTTGAACAGGCATTTCAAATTACAAATGATGAATAAAGATATTCTAATTTAATATAATATAATAATATGCCATGAAACTATGTAGATGTGGTGGATTTTATCGTAGAGGTAATTATAATTTTCATACTAATTCTTGGATACATAAACTTTATAAAGTGTTAAAAAGACGACCAACAGACGAGGAATTATTAAGATTTCAAAATAATTTTGTTGATGAAGAAGATTTAATAGATGATATGTGTAGCAATGCCTCAACAAAATTACCCGAAAGTGAAATGACGGATTATGATAGTAATTAATAGCATTAAGCCATTGGCTTAATGTTATTAATTCAAAATAATGAATAATTACATAATTGAACAGGTAATTTATATATTAATTTGTCAGATTTTTCTTTTTCTAATTTCTCAATTCGTGCCACACATTCTTGAATAGATTTTATTATTAAAGTATCTGCTCTTGTTTTTTCATCTACTCTTAAAGTCTTAATGTCTTCCATACTGTTATTTGCATCATTTTTACTTTGACCAATACCCATTATATATAATATTATTTAGATTTTAATTTTTCAAAATTGAAATGTTGGTTTTCTTCTTCTTCTGAATCTTCGTCTTCAGTTGGTGCTGGTATTTCTGTTGGACTTTCTGATGAAGAACTATGGACAGTAATAGGTGGAGAACTATGAACACTAATAGCTTCATTTGATGAATTGCTATTGCTACCTTGTGCATTTCCTGCTGTTATCTGATTGACTAAATCTGCGATATTTATAGTTGTTGCAACTGCACTGTGTGATAAGTTTAATATGATATCTGCTATTGTAGCGCCGTTGCGTAGCATTATTTCTATCATTTTTGTCAGTTTGAACTTCTTTTCTTCTTCATCGCTGTCATCCTCGTCTGGTGGTTTCTTTGGCGGTGGTTCTGGCGGTTTGTTGTTGTCGAGCATTTTAGTAAAGGCTGACACCATTGCATCGCGTTGGTTTTTCAATGTTTGTGTTGCCTGTGTTCTTGTTGGCTCATTTCTTTTGTATGTGTTGTGCCAAAAGTTTTTAAGCATTATTTGAAACATATTGTCCTGGTTTTCCTTTACCTTAAACGCTTCAAATGTCATATTTAATGGTTGGTTTGCATCATTGTATAACTTTTCTTGAGTCTCTCTGGTTGCTGTAGCAATAGTATCTGTGTTGGTTGCAATGTCAACAAATTCTCTCGGTATGCCCTTTTTCATCAGTTTCGGTGGTTGTATTGTCGTTGGTGTGTTTGGTTTCATTAGGTTATGTATTGAAAAACTATCATCATCATATTTATCATTGAATTTATGTTTTTTCTTTTTCAGTATATTTTTAGTTAATATTATCATTAAATATACTTATATTATTATTATTAACTTTCACCACTTCCTGCCGCTCGACTTGGAGGTTTTGCCATCTTCTTGGTAGTTGCTCCTATTACTTGTTGGGGTTTGGCGATATATTTGTAATAAACTAAGTCGCCATACATTTGCGCGATTTGGTCTGTTATTGGCTTCTTTACATCGCCTTTTGCATTCTTATGAAGTCTTGCTAGATGTGAAAATTCTTCAAACTCCGTTGCCTTAATTAGTTGTATAATATATAAATCATTTACGACTTTGCTCATTTCAGTCAAATTATTAGCAAAAATTCGTGGTTGTCTGTCCCTTACTGAATACAATATTTCAAATGCTTGTTGTTTAAACTCCGGTTGAATGTCTGGGTGTAGTTCATCAATTCTTGATATAATTAATTTTTCCATTTCACTTAATTGCGATTCTCTTGCTGTCATCATTTCATCATCTGGTATTAATTCTGGGCTGTCTGGTGTATCAGTTGAAGGTGTCCTGCCTAACATTAAGCGATTGAATATTGACGATGCGCCTTGTGTTATAAAGTTTCTATGTTGTTCTTGTGCTTCTTGCTGTCTTTGTGTTGCTTGTTGTGCTCGTTGTTGCAATTCTGTTTGCACAGGTGCTATTGTTGGTTCTTCTGGTTGTGCCGGTTGGATATCATCTGTTGTTGTTGCCGGTTCTGTGTTTCTTCTATGAACTGCATACGTGTGTCCATTTCTATGTGCTTCTTGTTTCATCATTGCCTCTCTCATTTGTCTGTCTAATATTCTCATCTCTTGGTCTTTCAATAATTCTAAGTGATCGCTTCCATCAAAAAAACTACCCTGTGGACTTGCTTTAAAAAATGTAGCATTTTCGCCAATTAGACCTACAATTTCTTCATAAGTAGGTCGTCGTTTCAATCCAAATTTTGCATATGGATTTATTAATTCTAGACTTGCTGTAGTTGCCATATTTATTATAATAATAGTTAGATTATTAATATTATTATAATAAATCTTAAGTAAATATTAACTTTTTTGTATCTTCATACCATTTATTTAAATGTTCTTTTGTTGCATGTGGCAAGTTAGGACGATATAATTCACCCATCGTCCTATCCAGCTCATTTACATAGTTTGCTCTCTTATTTCCTTCGTCAATCTTTTTCCTTAATGCTACTGATGCTTCTTGTGAGTTTCTTAACTTCATTTGTTCGTGCAGGTGTTCTAAATATTTTGTATCTTTCATATCAAATGGACTATATTTAATTTGTGAGGATTGTAAACATATCTTACCTTTATTTTTCTTTGCATTCTTCTTGTGATGACGATACATTTTCTATATTATTAATTAGATTATTATTATTTTGTTGTAAATATGCCTGATGTTTTTGTGATTTCTCGTGTCGTTTCAATGCACCCCTACATATTTCCATACCACATTCACAGGTAATTCGTTCTTTTGCTTGATTACTTAATTCTTCCTTTCTATTCTCATACCATATTTTCTTATATTCTTTTTGTTTTTCTTCATCTAATTTATCTTTCTGTTGTTCATATTTATGTTTAAGTTGTTCGCATCGTTTGCTTTGTTTGTAGTCTTCTTCGTTGTATGTTCCTAAATATGTTAAATGTTTTTTGCTATTCATATGCTCTGCTTTATGGCTCAATGTATATTTTCCTCCACATTCGCAATTAATTTTGGTAGTATGCCATTCCTTGATTTTTTCAGGGTGTCTTTCTCTATATAATGCTCCGTGTTTTTTGTATTCTTCCTTTGTCTTTTCTGGATTTTCCCTTCTCCGTTCGTTTCTTCGTTTGTTAATCTTATCCTTTTTGTCTGGGTATGTTTCTTTTTTATATTCCCCCTGAGTTCTTCCTGCAATTCTTTCATTTAATGTTCCTATTTCTCTGATGATTTCACCTTCCCTTCTAAACAGTTCTTCTTTTGTTTCACATGGAAAATCTTCTACAAGTTCAATATCAAAATTATTAATACCTATTTTATTCATATATGTATAAAACTTTGATAAGTCTGGTCGTTGTTTGGCATCGCATTTATGTTTTATCAATCTTTGCTCTAATTCCATTGTCGTTGAGCCCACATAGACATTGCTATTTTGATTGTTTATTATCTTATATATTTTTCCACTGTCATATTTACTTATATCCATTGGATATTTATATAAGTAAATATGTCTTTAAACCTGTTTATCGTACCTCACTAATCATAGAGCACAGATCCACTTTCCCTTAATTCCAGAACAGACTCCGAAATCATATGCACAAATAATTCTCGCACATCTTCATTAGCTGTCAGTGCTCTGTTAGACCCTTTCAATTTAAAAACGAGTAAACCACCCATTTTAGTATTCTGTCCAGTAAAATTAGTGTCTGCCATTTTCTCAAACGATATACCAATAACGAACTTGTCTTCTCTGTAGCGCTTGTAGGAAATACTAAAGGCATCTTGGTCAGGGTTCAAATAGTGTAATGTTCTTCGGAGGTAGTAGGCACTCTCGGCGAGGCTCTGGCATTCAAACTCTGGATATTTCTTATTATTAATTTGTAATTGCCACGTTAAATTTAAATCTTTATCTTGAAAGCCTTTACCTTGGAATCGCTCACGATCAGCACCATCTGGATTAGGACCATCAAAAATACGAGAATTAATCATAGGATTGTAAAAATAGTTCCATCTCTTATAAATATAATTATCGTGTCTGTAATATTGGCATTATCAGCATCTACACCTGCTCTTGGCGCACGATACAATGTAATGAAACAACCATTTAATTTAGAAGCGGATTTAACAATGTTCATATTAATTTCACCTCCTCCTCCTGCGCTGAATGATTGTGTCATAGTGTGATACATTGGAAATACTAATTTCAAACTTTGACCCTCTAACAAATGTTTAACTATATTATTGTTGACCGTGTTGTCCAATTGAATTACCTCAGCTCGTATGATTACATTATTTAATTCCCACTGTGTTGAGGTGTCTCCTGTTGTGAAATAATAACCATTTGCATCAATATGAACATTGTCATCGGTTTTAGCAAAAGGTGTAATTACTGGTATATGTTCATCTGATACAATTGTAAATTCCAGTTCAAGTGGAGCATAACGAAGAGGTAAATAATAATTGCTTTCCAACAGTCCACATACCGGTTTATGTCCTAATCTCATATAACCATTAGCGCCGGGAATTCCTGCTACCGAATGGCGAGTATATCGCGATGTTAAGTCTCCCCAATTGTTATGGTCTTTTGTAGTTGAAATTGCAACTGCCTCAGGGTCGGCAGTGGGATTGGTTCGTGTATTGACATCAATAAATTCTGCCAATCCAGTAGCATATGTGTGTCGCCAGTCATCATCCCAACGAGGATTAGCCCCACCTTCTAAATCGTCCATATCTCTAGCATCTTGACTTTTAAAAGAATTATACAATTCACAATGTCTATTGTATTCAATAATATCCTGAGCTTGCTGACCTCCAACCGTGCATCTATAACGACTGAAGAAGGATGATAAATTACCTAACGGTCGTAAAAAATGACTTCGTGTTCCGTCGGTGTTTTGAAGATTAGCAAATAAACGAATACTTGATAAATCAATATATGTGTTGTCTTCTCCTGATATATGAAATCTAATATTTTTGTTTCCTGCATTTGGATTATAGACATTGCTACCTGATGGAAAGTAATTTACATGTCGGCGGTCTGTGATATATTGTGCTGTTTCTGGAAGTCCAAAATTTAATGAGTTAATCATTGTAGTTTCTGATTCTGCAATTATATTATCCATTACTTATATATGATAAACTTAGATTTTATTTTTTTATTTTTATATTTTTCTTATGTGAAAGCATTGTAGTAGAATTATTTGAAGTTGTATTTTTTATAGTATTTATTAAATAATTGTTTTTTGTATCAACTATATCTTTTATAGTATCATAATCTAAATTCTTATATTGTTTATCGTATTTTGACGGTTCTTTTGTCAGTTTCTTCTCTAATGGGATTTTGTTTTGCTTGTCTTTATTTCTAAACATTATTAATATTATATAGATTTTATTGTTCTGGTGTTGAATTAGGATTAAAGCCTGTGTCTATATTGGTAGTAGGATTTATACTTGTGAGTCCGTTTCCTTCCCAATTTTGATATCCATGGTTTTCTAACACATTTACTGAACCAATATCAGCAGTAATCGCGGCATCATCTAATATTGCTATAGGGTCATTCTTGTTTTTAAATCGTAAGTATCGCGGGTTTTTCTGTTGATTACTTCCTGATACAAAAGGTGATGAATAAACAGTAGTAGCATATTTGTTTCCGTGTCTATTGTTAATTTCTTGAACAACGGATGAGCCGAGGGAATGGCCGACCAGTCTACTAACATCTGGATTTTTCCTTAATTCTTCCATTGCGTCTTTATATCTTTCGCTTAATTGAACATTATGAGTAGGAATAAAAAACAAATCTGCAATTACATCATTGACTTTGTGATTTAGTCCCGTTTTAGCACCAGTACCACCAATATATAATGTGTTGCCTATTCTTGTTATTCCATTTATATTTGAATACGCCGCGTCTAAACCTTTAACATCATCAATTTTATTTTTATTTTGAACATTAATTTCTTCAGCATAGCGTGTTTTGTTTTTCATTATGTGCTTATCAAAATGTTTATTGAAACCTCCTATTTTGTCTTCCAATTTCTTTTTATGATTAAAAAATACATCTTCTATTAAATCTTTACCTGCCGTATATGCTTTATCACTTGCTACACCTGCCATCATTTGTGTAGGCGTCCTGCCTTCAATAGCACCTAATAATAGTTGTCGTCCAATCATATATTATTAATATATATTTCATGTTTTTTAAAAACAAATATCTATTAATAACAATAATTACAAAGTAATTATCAATAATAATTATAATATAATTTCTATTGTATATTATATTTATGAGTGATAGATTAACATATAAAAAAATCTATGTTGACAGTGCCTACAGATTGCAAGAAAGTAATTCTACGAGCGATTTTATTATAGAACTTGACCAAAACTTTGAAATTCCGCCAAGAACAAAAATGTTCGTAACGGAATGTTCATTCAGCACTCCGTTTTATACAACAGAGAAAGGGTTTTACGAACGCTTTTATATTATGTTGTATAATAGTTCCAATGTCTTATTAAGAAGCACTGCCGTTGATGTATCCGGTGAAATTTATTATGCCAATCAATTATCATACAAAATACAAACGGAATTAAACACGGCATTTAATGATATTGCACCTGACTTATTCTTAACAGTATATGGACAAAGCGAACGCAAAATGGAACTTAAATTAAATGACCCTCTAAATTACAAAATCAAAATACCTACAGATGAAGAATTAGAAACTTATGTAAATGGCGAATGGAACAGAGGACAGTTTGAATATGACAACTTGAGACCAAAAGCTATTAATTATTTACTAAGTAATTATATTGCCTACGAACCTGCGTCATCTTGGCTAAGTGGATATTTTAATTTAGTTCCTTTTCAGAATATATACATAAATTGTCCTCAATTAAGCGATTATAAATATTCAGCACCTAACAATTTCAGCAGTTCAGTAATTAAAAAAGTTCAAATCAATCAACAACTTGGCGGAGTTATAACAGATTTTACAGCGCCCATATATGCAGATTTTATTGATGTAGGCGGTAAAAATATTAAGAGACTACACTTTAGAATAACAACTTCAAGAAACGAATTAATTGATTTTCACGGCGTACCCATTTCTTTTAGCATTCTCTTTCAATTAGATAATTGAATAAACAACCCAAATATTAATATTTATATCGAATTATTTATATTAATATTTCTCAATTTGTCCATATAGACAAAATATATAAAACATATAGACAAAATATATAATATATTATATATGTCAGAAGTTGAACCTGAAATTACTAATACAATTGAAGCAGACGAGCCAGTAAATGAATTACCACCAATTGAAGAAGAAGCACCAAAGGCAGAACCAACAATAGAAGCACCAACAGAAGCGAAACCTATAGAACCATTGAAAAACAACTCAAAAACTCAAGCACGCAATGAAAAGAAAATAACCTGTCCAAAATGTGCCAAAACTTTAACATTAAAATCATATAGATACAGTCATGAACGCAATTGCCAAGGACCATTAGAAACTAAACCTATAAAACCTAAACCAAAAGCAGTTCCAATAGCAAAACCCCAAAAGGTAGAATATTACGAAGAAAATCAACAACCACGCGAAGAGATGCAACAACCACAACAGCAACAAAATAATATAATAGCGAACACACCGCCCCCAAGAAGAACGCAACCACAACCGCCTGCAAACCCGCTACAAAATATAGCACAGCATTACCAATTATTGCAAAATGAATATTTAAGACAGAAGCAAGAAAAATATAATGCATTAAATAAGAATATATTTGGTTCAAGAGGAAAGAAAAGATAAAATATAATTATTATATAACCTACTATATAATAATTATGTTTTCAACATTATCACTGGACGGCTCAAGTAGAATTGTAGCAAGTGAATTAATATTAATAGATTCAACAGAACCATCAACATTAAGCAGTGTTTATGCTACAAAACAAGAATTAGCAGACACAGCAGGTTCATTAGGCGGAGGTTATACAATTGAAGAAGTTGATGCTCTTATTTTAGCACAAAAAAATAAGATAGATGCAAACATATCAGCAATATCAGGAATTAATGCAACATCAACAACAATGTTTGATGAACAAATAAATCAAAATATAACAATCACAAGTAATTTTAATAATACTACTGCTTACGGACTTACAATAACTTCAATACTACCGACTATATCAGCAAATACAACTAAACTTGACACAAATGCTAATAATATTAGTTCTAATACCTTTTTGATTAGTGGTTTTAACAATAGTATTAGTTCCAATTCGTTTTTAATCACAGGCCACAATAACACATTAGCATCACATTTAGCAGTATTAACAACACACGACAGCGACATCGCAACAAATACAAATGGAATAGCAATATTAAATAACACTGTAGGCAGTAATATGACATTTGTTAATAGTCATCAAAACACAATAACATCGCATATATCATTAATTGACACACATATTAATAACATATCAGGACATGGAAACACAATAACAACCATTCTTACAGATATAGCAGATTTACAAGCAGGCGCGGGTGCTTCTTGGACTACAACTGAAAAAACAACTATTCAAGCAGATGTATCAACATTATATACCAATGATACTAATTTATTCAATACAAATACCGCATACAGTAATACATTTGCCTCAATCATATCAGACAACACGACACAAGATTTATTAATAACTCAAAATTCAAATACGATTAATAGTTTAATATCAGCAGATTTACAAAAGTTAGATAAAACAATCACAACTGCCCAAACAATGAACTCGCCATTAATTATTAGTTTAACAGATAATACTAATCCAATTTTTAGAATTCAAGATGCTGTAAGTAATCAACGTTTAGAATTTAAAAGAGGTTGTCAGTTGGACTCTTATCAAGGTTTAACAGGTGCTACAGCTTATAGATTATGGTTAGGATGGAATACAGGGAGATGTTATTATTGGAAGACCTAATAATGCTTCAAGAATTACAATTAATGGTAATGTTCATACTTCATACAATTTTGCTCAAGCACACGGAACATCATATTTTGAAGGTTCTGTTTATATGAAAGGTAATTTATATGTAAATAATGATTTCTCAACAGATATTAAAACTAAAATTGATAATTTAGACAATGCATTAACTCCGTATTTAGAAACATACACTCCCTCGGGAACAGAGGTTTTTATATTCATCATCCTAATTTTGTTGCTTGTAGTATTGGCGATATTACAAATTCTTCTAACCAATATTTTATGTGCGACGGTGCTGTATCAAAAACCATATTCAATAAACCAGTTGATGTATTAGGTGATGTATATACAAATGGCGATTTAACAATGGTTTCTGGTAAGAAAGTTGAAGTCAACCAAGTTCAGTCAGTATCAGGAAATACTTTATTATTACAAAATTCACCGAGTGGCAATGTTCAATTTGGCGACTCATCAAAACTAATAATTGATAATGCTGAAATGTATGTCGATACAAATGATTTAATAATTAGGAATAGCAACACTTCAAACTCTATTAATTTGGTTGTTGGATTATCTACAACATATGCTGATAATAAAATTATTTTGAATAGTGGAAGTAATAGCGAATTACGAGGCGACTGGACTATTGACGGTGATATGACTTTTGGAATTGCTCATAAAATCAATTTGAGACATTTAAATAGTGATGCTGTTTTAAGATTAGAAGCATCAACAACTATTGATAGTTATATCGATGGCACGAAATATTTACAATTGGATGATACTCAATTTTCATCATTTAATGGATTTAATTTAAGTAGTGATAAGAGACTGAAAGATAATATAGAAGATGTAGAAGATGACACTATAAATATGGTAAAAAACATTAAGATTAAAACATTTGTTAAAAATCAAAAAACTAAAAAAACTGAATTAGGATGGATTGCTCAAGATGTTCAACAATACACAAATCCTAAATATAATATTGTAAATGATTCAGGAGAATACTTAACAATGTGTTATGACAGAATGGCTTGTATTAGTTGGGATGCTTTATCAAAACTAATCCATCGTGTAGAATATTTGGAAAACGAAGTCTTTAAAAATAAAAATAAAAAAGAAAAGTCTAAATAATATTTATGCGATAAGTAATAGTCTTAACATCAAAGAACTAACGAATATTTCATATTAATATCAAACTTTTAAAATTAATTCTATTTTATTAATCTAAAATAGAACTAATTAGCGACAGCAACCATTGCATATTCTGTTTTGTATTTTCTGCTCGGGTGATAATTTGACTTTTCAGGTTCTGGTTCTCCCTTCTCCATCCTATCTTGTGCTTCCTTTGCTTCTTTCTCTGCTTTTTTCTTATGATAAAGTGCTTTACCTGTTATTCTTTTTCTCTCTCTTACTTTTTCTATGTATTCAGGGTCTTCTTCTTTTCTCTTATGATAATACAACCGTGAAAACAACGCCATCTGTTCCTTAATTTCATCCAATGTCATATCTTCTGGTTTCTTTGTCATTATCTTAATTATATTAAATAACATTTCTTTAAGACTGTTTCAAGACATATCATTAATTTAAGTTTAAGACGAAAGCATTTAAAGAAATACTTATTATTATAAATATAATATAAATATATTCATGACTAAAAAACTTATCCAACAATATACACAGAACTTGAGAACTACAAGAGATAGTAAAATTGGCAAAGTCCCGCCGGATATACAAGCAAAAATCAATAAAATAGTTGATTTGTATGAAGACCGCAAGATTTCACAATATGAAACGGCAAATAAATTGATAAATGACATCAGCATCAATGATACAAAGAAACGAAAATCAGGATTGAAGAGATATGATAAAGCAGTGGCAAAGTACGAAGAAGCAGAACCCATAACCGAAAGAATGGCAAAGACAGCAAAGAAAGCAAGGACAGGAAAGGAAGTTAAAGCAGTAATTAAAAAACACGACAAGCAACCCATCTTTAAAAGAAAAGCAATATCAGGATTAGCAACAAAGGCAAAGGATATTTTCAAGAACAGGAAGACTTATGATGTAAAATTTATGCTGTTTTCAGTTGCTAATAGAAACGAAATAAAGAAACCATCATTTATATTAGATGGCATATCATATTATCCTATATTACTGAAAGCATCAGGGAAGCAAAGAGCATTGGGCGAGGCGAATGTCAAAGCAAATCAGTTTATAGAAACAGTAGTAAGTAGAAAGATTAGAAAATATCATAAGGATGAAAAGGGACTGTATAAAAGGGTAATGCTGTTGATGAACACCAGTAGCGAATTTGATGATATAGGGCATCTTGTGGAATACGCTGACGCCATTAGAATTGAAAGCGTTGAACTGGTTGAAACTGACACCTCAAACTACGATGAAAGAGAGCAATCACTGAGGGAAAGTCAGAATATAAGCATCTATTATAGATACATCCAGACCGAAGTTGACGCCGATGCTTTAACAATAAAGGAAGCATTACAAAAGAAGGAATATAAAGATAATGAATGTTGGATAAATGCTTTACTTGAAAACTTTGAAGGGACAGACCTATTGAGAGAGAAGCGACAACAAAAGAATACTATACCAACATTATCCCGTAATAAGGTTTTAGAATTGCTGGAAATGACAGAAGAAGAGTTTATCAACAATGGAGCATCCATAAACCAAATGGATAAAGTCTTTCACTTCTTCAATATTCCGGCCAGACTTTATAACTTTACAGGAGGTTTAATTTATCAACATAATCCCAAAGACTACGAAAAGGGAAGAGTTAAAATGTTCAGAGGATTAGTTAAGAATAACCATATTTATTTGTTAAACCATGATTTAAACACATTAAGGCAAATGCAAGCAAACGAGGAAGGATTTAAAGCACCAACTACAAGCAGATTTTATATTACTGACAGGAATGAACCTATTAAGTATAACATGTTTGATGATGTAGATGATTTATTAAAAATGCGGGATGAAGAAGAATATGCCTTAATACATTCTGAAAATGATATGGTAAAAGTATTTTTTCAACTCAACGAAGCAGGATACAAACCCTACATTAAATATGGCAATTCCGGACAAATTGCTAATATTATGTGTAAGTTTTATTACAAAAAACTCAAAAAATACATTAAATATAATATTGTATCACAGAGTTTATCAAAAGATAGGATTGATGAAGATGTGGCGGTTGATGATGAAGACACATACAATAATATTGTTAGTGCTATGTTCCGATTTCAAAAGGACATGTTTAAGGAAATCCACTTATCATATTACAATGAAGTTGATATTAAGATATTGAAGGAGTGTAAAACTATTGTCCCTGTTGGGAGGTTTCATGACACGAATGTTAAGATTAAAAAGTTGAGGGAGATTGACATTAGAAAGGCATTTACTTTTGGCGGGTGCTGTATCAAATACATCTTTTACAGAGTTTGATGTTTTTAAACCTTTCGCTGATTGTGATATTAATAGTTTTAATAATCTAACTTTATACATTGTAGAAGTCTATGAAGGAAACATATTTTTTAACAAGAAATATAATCTGATTTACGGTAAGTTTTTAAAGCAGTTGTTAAAGCGTGATATTAAGTTGAAGATATTATATTACAAACAACCTAATCATGTTTATAAAGTTAATTACAAGAAAATAATTGATGAACTCTATTCTACAAACATATCAAGCAATGAAGATTTAAATAAGCAACTACAAAAGAAAGTAGCAAACATCAGCATCGGTATGCTGGAAAAATCTCATAACACATCACAGAAAAGTAGCACATTTAACTCATTGAGGGAGGCGTGTTATTATCAAAAGTTGAATCCAAACAGTAAAATCTATACAATCGGTCAGTACCAAACAGAATTAGAAGAATTAGAAGATGATGAAATGAGAGTAAAGGATACAGAAGGCACCGCGTATTATGTATTGAATGTGTCAGATAAAAAAGTATTGAGCAACGGTTTTACATACATCAAAGAGCTTTTGCTACAATACCATAATTTCAAAATGTATGAAACATATAAAACATTAACTGATAATAATATTAAAGTATATAGTGTTAAAACAGATAGCATAACTATCCACGAAGACGATTTGGATAAAGTTTATGGATATACTTATTTGAGAAAATGGCGGGAAGGACTGCTGAAATTTGGTGATGAGATAGGCGACTGGAGACTGGTGGGACACCCTGTGTCCCAGCACTTGGGAAGTGAAACTTCCCAACTGGAAGAGAAGCACACTATAACATTACCAACCCAACCATATAAGTATAAGTTTAATGAATTACCTGAAATACCGAAGATTAAGAATATTAATATTTCTATTGAAGATGAATGGAATACTGAAAGCATTTGTAAAAAAGTTATTAAACAAAATCCAGTAATTATTAGGGGTAAATTTCCGGGCACAGGCAAGAGTTATATAGGTCAGCATTTCCAAAAGATGAATAAGAATGTATTATTTGTAGTGCCTACCAACCGACAACTACAAGAAATACAAGATAAAGGAATAGAAGCAACAACATATAACAAGTTTTTTAGCATTGCCGTTCATGAAGATGTCGGAGAGAAATTACCAATTTATGATTATTCGCCTTATGATGTAATAGTGTTTGATGAGATTTATATGTTGAATTTATACACTTTGAATAAAGTTTGGCAGTTTATGGAAAACAACACTCATATTATCAGAATTGCTACTGGTGATGTAAAACAATTAGAAGGGGTGGAAACCATGACAAACTGCCAAGACCCCGCAACATACATTGACAACTGTATAGACACAATGTTTAAATATAATATTTTCTTAAAAATATGTAAGAGAGTAGGAGCAAAGGACAGCGTAGAAGGAGAAAGAAACAGAAAAATATTAAATGATATGTATAATGACTGGTGGGAAAACAACATTCCACGCAAAGAGTTTATACTTAAATACAGTTATTTAACCGATGACATCATGGCATCAGAGCATAATATCGCTTATACCAATATGAGATGCGAAAATGTAGCAAATGAGATTAGAGACAGATTAAACATAAGTGAGAAATATGTAGTGGGTGATATTTTGGTTTCCAGAACATGGATTAAACAACCAAGGGTTAATATCAATTTGAGATACAGGATTACAAAGATAGAAGATGATGAATTAGGGAAGCAAATAACATTACAGAATATAGCAAGACAAGAAGATGAGTTTATGTTGTCTGAACCTATTGTAGATAAAAACTTCATCTATCCTTACTGTGCTACTTGTCATTCAAGCCAGGGGTCAAGCGTAAAGGAAAGCATAACTATTCACGAATGGGACTTACCCATAACCAGCAGAGAGTGGATATGGACGGCATTGACTCGCTGTGTTGATTTTAGGAAAGTTAAATTTTATTGTAATCCAGACTTTGATAAGCAAATGGATAAAAATATGATAATGAGATATTTTAAAAACAAAGTAGAAAATTATAAGATACAAGACCGTCGCGCTCAAAGAGAAATTAATGAGGAAGAATACATTAGTGCTGAATGGTGTTTATCACAGTTTCGCGCCAGATGCCAAAAGTGTAATACTTCATTTAACTTTGAAACGAAGAAAGGTAAATTATGTAGCAATTTTACTTGTCAGCGCCTTGATAATTCAATCGCTCACCATATAGATAATTCAACTTCATTCTGTGTATATTGTAATGTTTCAGCTCATTAAGATTTTAATATTTTTTATATTAAAATCTTAGTTTTAGACTAAAAAAGGTTTAAAGAAATAATACCTATATATAGTAGAGAGTAATGAAGGAACAAGAAGTAAATAATTATATCAATAAGAAATGCTATGACTGTTGCCACTTCAAAAAAGAACATATGGAATTATACAAAATGAATTTACCTAATGGAATAGTTAATAATATTATTGATTATGCTTTGGGTGAAGAAGATGAATGTAAAATTTGTCAGGAATGGAGAAATAATCAAGAATTAATCAGATATCATTTAAATTTGGAAAGAAGAAATAATAGAAATGTTGGAGATGAAATTTTGATATTTTTAACTGTGTATGAAAGACCACCTTATAGTTATGTTAGAATATTTCTCAAAATCGGTAAGAAAAAGTATGAAATGATTAACCACATATTATGGATGTTGTTGAATCGTAGGAGAGACGGGTCTGATTTAAAAGGAGACATTAAATCATATATTGAAAGCAAAAAGTTTAATGTGAAAAATACCGTGAGAGATATCAATATTATTTTTGAACTGATGCATGACAGACGTAAGATATATACACAATTTAATAATCATCAATTAACTTATTATCCTGAATTTAAATTATAAATAATATTATCAATATAATAAATCTTAATTTATTATATGGATAAACAAAAAACAATTAGTGATATTTACTATGACAAAAGCGGATACGGTAGTAAAGGAATAACTTTGAAAGATGCCAGACAGAAAGATAAAACTATTACTGCGGACGATGTTAATGAGTTCTTTAAAAAGAATGTTGAGGAAAAAAGGAAAATGCGAGGGCAGAATAGTTTTGTTGCTCCTCATGCCTTCTGGGAATTTCAGTTAGATTTGTTCTTTATTTCAAAAAATGATTTGGAAAATCAAAAGTTTAGAATTGGATTAATATTAATTGATATATTTAGTAAATATGCTACTGTAATACCTATTGCAAGTAAGCAACCGCCAGACGTATTAGCAGGAATAATGGAAGGCATTAAGAAAATGGGCGGAAAACCCAAAATGATATACAGCGACGAAGAAGGCAGTTTGTTTAGTTCTACCATTACAGATTATCTTGATGAGGAAAAAATTGAATTACACACCACGAGAGGCCACCCTGCTTTTGGAGAAAGATTTATTAGAACCTACAAAGATATGCTTTTTAAAAGAGTTGATGCGGATGAAAAGAAAGGTAAAAACAATATACAATGGATAGATTACAATTTTGAAATATTATTGACATATAATAATAAATTAGTAAGTTCCGTTACGAAAATGACACCATTAGAAGCAAGGAAGAAAAAGAATGAGTTTGAGGTGAAACTGAATATATCAATGAATGCCAGAAAAACCCGTGTGTATCCTGATTTAGATGTAGGGGACAAAGTCAAGATAATGAGAAAGAAAGCGATTAGTGAGAAAGAGAGAACCAGTCATTGGTTAAGGACAGTCCATACAATAACCAAAATAGAAACTAAATTGGGTCAGAAATATTATCATGTTAGTGATTTTCCCAAACCTCTATTACGACATGAAATGTTGAAATTATAGTTTTAGACTAAAAGGGTTTAAAGAAATAATACCTATATATATTAGTGAGAATGGAAATTAATAAATTACCTGTTGAAATATTGAGCAATATTAATTCCTTTAAATTTGGCAAACCTGAGTATATAAAAATAAACAGTTGTCATAACGAAGCATTGAAGAGAATACAGACCAATTACAAAATTAAAACAACTGAACCACAAACAATATACAAATACCTAAAATTAATAAATGGAGGAACAGAGAAACAAGTTAAAAGGGAATATGATATTGAAAGAAGAGTGCCATTTGGAATGGACAGCATTGAAAGTATTATCAACAAGCAAAAAAATGAGTTATTAAGTTTAATCTATGAAGAAGTAGAAGATAATACTGATTTTCAAGCCAAATTAGATGTGTTTTTAGACATAAGAATAAGGATTAGTGAGCGAGAATATAAAGAAGGCATGTTTTCAAGTTTAAGCATAAGTTTCTGTCCTTATGAGATGAATGTAGATAATTACATAAACATAAATGAACACAATATTAACAAAGTGTTGAGCGAAGCAGTCGAACATTTGAAGAACGGCATTCAACATTTGCACCAGTCTATTTACTGTTTTGGCATACAATCATTTGGTTTCAGATTAATCATTAAAGAATATGTTTAAATAACAGCATTGTTAAGATAATTTGTTATTATCTTAAACATGTTCATATTTTGGACTTTGTTATGTTCCTTGTTTGGTTTTTTGTGTGGTTTGTTGTTTGGTGGTTTTTTTCGGGACAGGTGGCTTACCCAGACCTTGATATTTATTATGCCTAAAACCATTTAAAGAAATGTTCTTTTACTATGGTAGGAGATGAAAGACGATATGAAAAAATGTAAGCAATGTGATACTACATATTCTTCTGATTTGTTTAAGAATATGATTAAACTTTGTGATTACTGCCGAGAACAAAACAGATTGAAGAGAGAGGAAACCAAAAGACAATGGAGAATTAACAATCCTGAAAAAGTATGGGAGAAGCAACGCAGATACAGAGAGAACCACCCTGACAGAGTACAGGAAAAGAACAGGAAATACAGAGAGAGCGAAGCAGGGAAAGCAACAATACAAGCAAACCGGCAACAGGTTCACTATTGCGAATTGTGCGATTATGAAGTTAAAAAAGGTAAGAAGTCTCAACACGAGAAATCTTTAAACCATCAATATTTTTTACAGAAAAGTTTGAACGGTGAAAAATTGGAACGACCGGATAGTAAAGAAATTGTAAATGGCGTGTTGTGGTTTAGATGTTTGAAATGTAAGAAGAAAGAAATTTATTATTCTTGGTGCGACCATGTATCAAGTGAAGGACATATCAATAAATGTTGCGAGGTTGATTGAAATGGTTTAAGTTATTCTTTAAAATGAATAACTTGAAGCATTTTATATAGATTTTGGCGAGTGGTTTGATTATATGCTGGTGTGGCGCGGGGAGGGTAGTAAGAGATGAGGTCTGGGTAAGGTCCTTCTTGCTGGGGGGGGGGGGGGGTGGGGGGGGGGGGGGGGGGGGGGGGGGGGGGGGGGGGGGGGGGGGGGGGGGGGGGGGGGGGGGGGGGGGGGGTGGGGTGAGGTGGGGGGTGGGGGGTGGGGGGGGGGGTGGGGGTGGGGGTTGGGGTGGGGTGGGGTGGGGTGAGGTGGGGTGGGGTGGGGTGGGGGGTGGGGGGTGGGGGTGGGGGGTGGGGGTGGGGGTTGGGGTGGGGTGGGGTGGGGTGAGGTGGGGTGGGGGGCTGGGGTCGGTGGTCCTCCAGGGTCAGCAGTAGATAGGGATTCGTCACAGTTTCTCAAGGGAAGCCGTCAGTGATTAGGGGAAAACCTATCAAATTTGCCAGCGTCTTTTTTCCGGCCGGGGTGAACAGTAAACACATCTTGTTCTTGGATGCGGATGCCTCCCCAAAGGAAACAACCTCCTCTCCACAAGAAAGCCTACGACAAGAATGGGAGGTTGTTTGTTGATACATCCTCGGCTGATAGGTTTATCCCTGTTGGAAACACTCGGGGGTGCTTGTTTGCTGGTTCGAGGATTCCCCGCGGATGTTCCAGTTTGGATTGATACATCCCGTGAATGTTGCCCCCCTTGTGGAGGGCACACCTATTTTAGGAAGCTCTGAGCTTGGGCTTCCCAAATGTTCCCTCTAGGTTGGCACTAGTAGACGCCATAAGGAAACCGTAGGGGATAGACAGCATGGTGGCTTTCCCCATTTGGACTCACTAAATGTCCCACAGAACCCGAGTCTTGAACGGCGCATATTCTGAACGTTGCACATGTGGTTGGCCGTCCGGGTTGCCTCGTGCACTGTACGCTGCCCACATGGCTTTGCTCTGCCACCAAGCGGAAGGAACCCCAAAGCGGGGGGAAAAGAAATAATATCATAGGAGATCTCCCTCTCAATGCGTTGAGTTGTCCATGTCAATAAGCGTATCTCACTTTTCCCCTAGGCGAGCCCGAGCAATGACCCCAGGCCAGCGGTCGTTTAATGCCATGTGACCATCTCACGACCCAAAGGCGAGATTCAAACCCCTGCCCATCCAGAAGGAATTGATCTTTGGGTTCCACGGCATCCAACGAACATTGTCCCAACAGTAGATTCTGTGGATGGACGAAATCCTGTACCACCTAAGAAACCCTGGAATGATGCTTCCCCTGTGAAATTTAACAAGCAATGATTTCTCCAGGTTTCCAAGTGGTGCAGGATTTCGTCCATCCACAGTTTCTCTGACCATGGATGGTTTGTTGGAGCCCTTTCACTTCGCATGGTTTCCAAGGCCCTCGCCAGGTAGGGATGTGCCTCTGAACCAGGGCTGAGGATTCTGGAACTTATTGGAGCCTATCCCAAAAAAGCCGCCAGTAGGATGGTTCAGCTTGGGGGAGTTATCTATGTTGCACGCTGGGCCACAAAACATCAATGGGTTGCACATGGATCGCCTTTTGCATGCTTGTTGTTGGGACACATTTTACATTTCTGCTTATTGCGGTTCAGTGGTTGAAATCCCCACTGAACTGCTAAGATTCAAATTTTTGTTCCCATTCCAACGTCAACCAAGATTGGCTTTGGGCGGTGGTCGCCAGGCCTTTTGGAGGCGCTGGGCTTCGACGAGTCGCGGCGCCTGGCCTCGATGCTGCGCTTCGCGACGCTGGGGGCCACCCAGCACCCGGACCCCAGGCGCGCGCTGAGCGCGGCGGAGGAGGCCGGGGGTGGGGGAGATTTGGAGCAGCTGTTTGCACCTAGGCGTTGGTTGGGTTGTGGTTGGGGGTAGAGGTTGGGTTGGGGTTAGAGGTTGGTTTGGAATTAGAGGTTGGTTTGGGATTAGAGGTTGGGTTGGGGGTAGAGGTTGGGTTGGGGTTAGAGGTTGGGTTGGGCAGTTGCTGAACAGCACAGCCTTGAGAGGTTGGGCTGGTTGGGTTGGGATTGTGGTTTGACGTTTGGGGGGAGTGGGGGGTGGGGGTGAGGGGAGAGGGTGCTGGTTGAGTGGGGGGGGGAGACTGAACTGGCGGGCTAGAGCGGTTGCATCTTGAGGGGCCCATTCTCGAAATCAGGTTGGGGCTGGAAACTCTCTTAACCTCCAGAACAAGAGGGTCATTTTGCGGTACTTCTTGCACTTGAAAGGACCTAGGATCTAGTGTTAGTTCAGTTTGGCTTGAAGTAGACAGAACTGGCTATGCTGTACTGGTTTCAGGTCGGTTCTACTTATGAAGCCGTGCCATCATTTTCAGGGTCCTGAACCTCACCCTTCAAGAGAGCTTTATTGTGGGGGGTGTCATGGACAATTCGAGTGCAGCAAGCTACCCCAAAATGAGACTCAGCCCCCTGATGTTGGGCTTTTGCGTGATCTAGGTCGATTTCCAGCTCACATCATGGCTTTGCAGACCAAAGAGGTTACTTTCTGTTTGGCCGGAATTGGGTGGATGCTTTCGGGGGGAAATGGAACCCCT
>CAUJNA010000832.1:0-45000 GCA_963377175.1 Effrenium voratum
TTTAAAGGTAAACCAAGGTAAAACCACAAAATCGGGGTGCTCTGCCCCCCCCCCCCCCCGGTCCAAACGACTCAGGGCCTAGGGCTGATAGAGACTCGTACCAGCGACCTGCTTGGTGTCATTCCATGCACACTCCAGTGGCGTTACCCCAATGAATTTAGCAAGGCATCGGGTCTGATTAGAAGCTATGCATGTATGATATAATATAAACGTAGACAACATAATACGTATACATGTATATGTATGCGTATATTAATAATACATATCAGTGCATAGTTGGTAGCTTGCAGGGTTAAGCAGGCATTGCTGCATCAGTGCACTTTCAGCGTTTACAAGATGGGACGTCGCAGGGCCCATGACGCTCGGTTAAAGAAAGGGCGGCTGGAGGCATCTTCCGAGTCACCAGTCGCGGAGCATGACGTTTGGTCTAGCCGTCACTCATCCGACGGAGAAACCTGCTGAAGCCCCAAGACAGCTACCGAAGGCAAACCAGTTTCAACTAAAACGACCCCGACCAACCAATGTCTCCGCACGTTCCAAGCTCAAAATCGCAGCTTTGCCACTTTATCCCCAGGGTTGCAAACCTGCACTGGTTTTTCTGATTGAGATGATCTAGGATTCCATTTGTTTTCTGCCAATTGAAATCTGTAGGTGGCAATGCAAGACTGGAACCCAGTTGCGATCAAGACCAAGAGCTGGTAATAAAAGACTGCAGAATCGCACACGACCGATGTATCGATACTGCAATTGGCACCAGGCATGTCTGTAAGTTTGCCACTCATGACGTGACTCCCCCGAAATTACACAGACTTCCAAATGAACCTTCTGATTCTTGACGAGTTTGGGTCATTTCGCCAGGGAGTCATGTTATACAGTAAAACCCGTCGAACCACCACTCCCCCCTGCCTGTGGGTCGTCGATGCGTGCCTGAGCCTCTGCATAAGAGAGAGCCTCCCTTGACTTGATGATGGCCTCACGGCATCGTCAAAGTGTCGGAGCGGAGCTACTGACAAGCGCTCAACAACAGCTGGCTGCGAAACAACATAC
The DNA here is from genome assembly GCA_963377175.1 of Effrenium voratum. Classification (NCBI taxonomy): domain Eukaryota; class Dinophyceae; order Suessiales; family Symbiodiniaceae; genus Effrenium; species Effrenium voratum. The sequence goes on from CAUJNA010000832.1 coordinate 1,048, forward strand.
CTGCGAAGCCCGTGTGTGTGTGCGCGAAAAAAATGCCTTCGAGCAAAAAACACCAAATTTTGGTCGTTGTTCGGAACAAAGATCGTTGTTTGGAAAGAAGGTTGGCTTTGTGAAAAGGTAACCTGGCTCATCTAAGATTTCCGGACTTTTCCGCCCTTTGCCGTTTGTGTCCGCCCTTGTTTCGGGTTTTTCCGCCTTTGTTTGGCCTTCCCAGACCCACTCTACCCACGAAACTCCAAAAAAAGATCGAAATTTAGAAAAATGCTGTTTCATCAAAAAACAGCTTTCTCTCGAAAAGACTGAAAAAGACACACAAAGGGCTTCACAGGTATCCATCCTGTTCTTTTCCTGGGAAAATCAAACAATCATGTGCATTTAGCATCCAAACACTGTGATTATACGAGTCATAATCAAAACCCGGTATGGTCTACCCAGAACCACTTAAAGAATTAAGAAGGCAGCCTCAACTATTCATGGTCGGGATTGTCCCTTACTGTTACTACATTCACCTACCCGGGTTTTGATTGTAGCTCATCGAAATCCACTGATATTACCAGAAAGGTTGCCTCACGAGCTATGTCAAAATGCACTTGCAGCAACACTCCATGCGGCATATCATGCTGCCCACAGAGATATATCCTGCACGAAGGAGAAAAAGGAGGCACTCCCTGCAAATAAACATCGAACTCAGGGGGTTTTTAAAAGGAGATTCCTCCACAAATGACGGTATTCTTGATTCCATGTAAATCTGCAGGGGTGCAATTTTCTGCGAAATCAGTGATGAGCCCAATCTTTCCGCGACTGCTTGCTGTGCTCCCGCTCTGTCACGCTCTGTCATGCGGCGTTGCTCACACCTTCCAAGTTGTCACTTGTGGGTTCTGCGGCCTCCGGATGTGATGCTTCACAAGCGCGGCGGTTTTTGCGCGAAGCGTGAGGCCAAACGACACCTGCGCAAATGAAGGGAGAAGAGAAACACGCATTGTTTCCGCTGCGTGTTTTCCAACACATACACAAGCGCCCTGTTTCCAAAATGTGAAAAACCAGTTGCAAGTTCCAAGCTATGTCTCTATGATAAAGCACCAAGCACCCAGCCGCCAAAATATGTTTGTATGAGTTCATTACATCATTCGTCAAGCCCCGCAATGAGTCGCAGGTTGGTTTGTCCAGCTGGCGCCCGGGTGCCCGCGGAAACATCCCACTCGTCTTGAGCCGGGACAATCCGAAAGCACAACTTCCTTGGCACTCTAACAACCCAACTTCCAACCCAGCCAAGTAGGTTGCCAAAATCAGTAGCACCAACCTTTGCAACCCTCGGTATGGCTGCAAAAATATGTCTTTTGCAGCTGCCTGCTGAACATGAACAGAACCCAAACAAATCAAACAACGAACAACTTGCCAACAACAGTGAAGCAACCTAAACCACACCCAAACTTCCAACCCTGAACCTGCCCGCCTTGCAGTACTTGGTGTCCACCACCTCTGCTTCCGGCGTCATCTCCCAAAGCACGGAGAAGGTAAGGCGCTCAACCTCAAGCATCTCTCCAAGGAACAAGGCGGAAACCGGCAGGACGTCTTTGCGGATATCAGCATTTTAGGCCCCAGTGGTTCTCAGCATGAAAAATATTTTTCCAGAATATCGCCTCGTCATTCACGCTAGACCTCCCCCTGGAGGCGTCACAACACTTTTGGGTGAAGGTCTACCAGCGCGCTCATGGTCGAGGGCTGTTGGCTCGGGGGTTAAGGAGGCCTTTTTTGCAGGCGGTTCTTGGATGTCAAGGAAACGGTATGACACGGAAAACAACTTCCACCCGTGGCTCCTACTGAAACCCCCAGGTTCCTAGACTTCCCGGTAGCATCACCCGGGCGAGCTCACTCCAAAGCAACCAAAGGATTATGTTCTCCACGGAAAGGGGAAGAAGTGCCCTGGGAACCCGAAAAAAACAGCTTGAAGAAATCGCACGAAGCTCGGGCTGTGGAAGGCTATGGCAGGAAAACCTGACACCAAGCAAGTGCTGGCTGGCCCGTTTCATGTTTGACACATGCCATGTTCGACTGATGGACCAACCCTGAGGTGCAATTATTGGTCTTTATGCTCCCCCTCGAACTTATACTAGGTCCTCGAGTAGAGAGATTAGAATAAGGCTACCCTCTTTTTTATGGATGTCTACTTTGGTATATTGGGGAACCCCACCCCAAAAAAAAGGGTAAAAGGGCACTCCTGGGGGCCTGGTATAGATTAACCGGGAGTTCGCACAGGTTGAAAGTCAGGCAGTTGATCTGGGGGTTCTCCGGGGCCGAAGGCATTTCCCCACTTCCGGACGTCCCTCGCGCCCGTGTCCGCTCCAAGGTGCCTTGCCACGGAGGGAGCAAATGTCCGTGGTCAGCAGGCCTGGCCCGTGCCTTTTCGGCGGATCTGGTAACACCCAAATGGCCCAAGCTGTAGAGGAGGTTCACTTTTGCCCTGGAGAAGATTACCCCATATCATTCTTACCAGAACATGAGGCTACAGCCATCTTGTCTCGCTCGAATCAACTAAGTGTCCTTTTCACATCCGGGCTCGAACAAGCCGACGGGCCCCCAAGGGGCCAACCCTTGGTCCAAAGACCCACATTGCTTCGGAGTTGGCCTATTCAAAATGTTAGTCTGGGCTTTTGGGGTGTTGAACATCCGTTGCTTAGTCCTAGGGGAACGACTTTATTCTTAGTGGGCAGGGATTAAATGGGCCATTGGATTCATGGCTCATTTGAACTTGAACCCCGGCTCTTGATGCTGAATGGGGGCTTCCCCTCCTCAACCAAAGCACAAACCATCCAAAACAAGAGGTGAGCTGAAAAGACGGGTCTTTAATTTAAAAACAAAAGCAAGAGAACAAAAAATGAAGAAAAACAGAAACAAAAAACGACTCGACTCTCGCCAAACTTGAAAAAAAAAAGCGACTCGAGCTGAGGCGAGGCACCCGGAAGCATGTCCGTGCGCCGCTCTACGAGGTACACCTCGCTGGCAGTGTTGGATTTCTGGGAGGGGTGTGGGCTGAGGGGTGGGGTGGGGCCTGGGATGGGGGGTGGGGTGGGGGCTGGGGTGCTGGGGTGGGTGGGGTCTGGGGTGCTGGTGTGGTATGGGGTGGGGGGTGGGGTGGGTGGGGGGTTGGGTGGGGGTGGGGTGGGAGTGGGGTGGGAGTGGGTGGGTTGTGTGTGGAGGTTGGTGTGTGCTGAAAGGTGTGGAAAGGTTGAAGCAGCGTAGTTGCTGACAATTTTGCACACTCTGAGTTGTCCTTCTTGGCAATGGCTTGAAAAAACACAGCTATTTGCGGAACGGCGATGTGGACAGCCTCCAAACCTGTGGGAAAGTCCCTTGTGAAATTGGAGGCAAACTGTTGCGCCCTAGACCGCTTGCCTGTGTTTGGTTTCACGCGGCTTTTTTTGTACTGCATGTTCAAGCTTCTGCGGTGATTGCAAATAAATCATACTTGACTTGGGCTCGGAGAAAGAGAACAAGGACAAGACATAGTCAGATGCGTGTGTCTTTTTTTAGGGGACCCCCCACATGGTACTGTTCTGTTGTTTTCCCTTGAAAACCACAAAAACAACACCCCCTAAAAAAACGTCACACCCAAATCGTCGAACAACAGTCACAGAGGACAATGCCGAGGCGCTGTGGTGCATCTCTCTGCAGCCTCGCGGTCAATGGCGGTGTCGGGGTGCACAAAGTGGGTGACATCCGCGATGTGGACTCCGACCTGGGAAAGGCCCTCGTGACTGGCCCGTCTGTGGGGCTGAAGAGCACGGTTTCATCCCATCTGAAAATGCCAGCTGCGCTTTGCAAAGAAGAAAACACCTTCATGTAGAAGCATGCCTCCTCCAAAAGAAGTTTTTTTTGCTTGCGGCTTCCACTGGAACTGACACTTTTGGAGGTTCCAACAAGGGAAATGGAGGAACCGACAGCCTTCGCTTGTCCCCCCTCACCTGTCTATAAACATTTCACGACTTCCCCTCTTGATGCTTGGGCAGCAAGTCTCAGCTTGTCCCAGGTCGGGAGCCATTTCAAACAGATCTATATAGCTATGACTTGTTGTAGAGGACCCCCCCCAAAGAAGAGGGCTTCGGTGTTCCTCTTGCTTCTCGCTTAAACCAACCCCAAAAGGGTCCCCCTAAAAAAGAGAGAGACACACCCATATATTGCCAGATATGACTGGCAATGCGCCTAGGTCAGTAGAAAACAAGTAGAAAACCAAACTCAAACCAATACCATCTACTGTCGAACAAACTGAAACTGTCCAACCAAGCTGACCTCGTCATTTCACCAGTGCACTAGGCCTCCGCACCCGAAAGTTGCCATTCGCCAAGGGCTCGCACGACACCGCGTCATCGATGTCCTTGCCTGACCGGCAAGCAAGCGATTGCACGCGGTGTCCAGACTCTCTGTGTGGGTGTGTTTTTTGGGTGGTACCCTTTTGGGGTTGGTTGAAAGGAAACCCAAAAGGAAAGCCGCCATTTCTCCAGGCGCCCTACAAAAAGACACACCCAGGTGTCTGTGCGTGTCTTTGAGTTGGTGTGTGGTGTGGTTTGCTGTTGGTTGTTGGTTGTGTTGCTTCCTTGGCTGAGTTGTTTATGTTGTTTTCTATAACATCCATCCTTGTATCGGCATCCAAAAGTGGCAATCCATGCATCTAGAAGTCGAAGTGGCCACACAATTATCTATACCACATGCGGCAAACAAGAGAACGCCATGGCTAGATATGGCCTAGACATGGGTCCTCAGGCCAGTCTCCCAGCCAAGCCGTGATTCCGCCGATTGCTTGATGCTGAAATATCACAAAGGTACCTCGTGCTTCAAGTGTCCAGTCACTCGATGCTGGCCCTGTTGGGAAAAGCTTGGATATCGTCCAATCGCTGAGTACCACAATAAGACCCCTTCAGGCAGACGAAATGATGAGCACTTGGTGTCAGCATCCTTGCTGCCACAGTCTGCAAATCCGGTGCACGTGTCTATGTTTCTTGGGGACAAGTTGTTCAAAGGGACCAAGGTCCCATGGTTTCTGAAGGGGAGAATTCTGGATGAGCAAATCACCGTGCTTTCGTCCATGAAAGAAGGGCAAGCAACCTACTGTGGATGGACAAAATCCTGCACCACCTAAGCAACCATGAGACACCATGGTTGGTTGGTATTTACAGGGCAATCAACATTCCAGGGCTTCTTAGGTGGTGCAGGATTCGTCCATCCACAGTATCAAATCCAAACTGAAAATCATCACCGGGGCACGCAGCCCCAACCGCCGTTCTCGCCCAAACGTGTGCTTGCATCCCGGGCGCAGCCAGGCGGGTCCACGGAGCAAATGCAGACCTTCCGCAAATCCTCTCCTGGGCTGAAACCGGAGCATCCTATTTGGAAACTACTCTAGGTCCTCTAGAGAGGTTAGAATAAGGGTACCCTTTTTTCTGTAGTCAATTTTAGTAGGGGAACCCTCCCCCAAAAAAGGGTAAAAGGGCACTACTGGGGGACCTGGTACTAACTTAACCGTTCGCAGCTTGATTCGCTTGGCGTCCCATCGGACGCCAATCGGGACTAAGAGACCTCCAACTAAGCGAGAGCCTCATTGTGACTGATCTCATGCGATCCCCTTGGTCTGGCCGTGTTGAACAATCAGGGCAATGTGTTGACAGGGAAGCCTGCACGGGTGTGCACCAAATTCCATCCCCTTCTATTTAGGAATGGGGACAGCATCCACTTGTGGTCTCTTTGAGTAGGCAACAGGACATGTGTCAAAACTCGTGGTTCGTGGACCTCAATCCCAGAAATTGGACTTTCCGGGGTTCAAGACAGAGTCTGAAGTCTGAGTCAAATCAGACATTCAGTGGAATGGTAAACTGGGCATCTCTTGTGGTTCATCCTTGATTTTGGGGGGACGCCCCTCCATGGTTGCCTTTCTGCGATACCGAAGTACTTGGCTCCCATGATTACTTTGAGGGGAACTCCCGTAGGTGCAGACATAGACGATCTCGAGATCGCTCCGACTAGGAAGTTGAACCCCAACGGAACACACACGTTGACACACTAACGCATCGACTTCTGCAACAGGGTGCATCACCAAAAAAAGGGGCCGGCCCTCAAACCCATAATGTCCACAACCATGCACCGGGGAAGGGGGGGGGGGGTTCCAGTCCCCTCCAAAGGGAGATGAACTTCAATTCGGGACCCTTTGGACATTTAGGGGATTGTCCCCCGGGCACTAAAAGGATCGAGCTCAAATCAAACCTCATACAGAAATCAAACTCCCACAAACCCTGAAAAATCAATATGGGTGGCTCGTCCTCTTAAGTTTGTACTCCCAAAATGGTTTGGGTTTCCTTCTGGTTTCCCTTCAAAACCACCCAAGCAGTTGGGAACCCAACCAAAACAACGACAGACCCATAAAACAAATACTGTATTAGCCCCAAATTCATGGACATCTCCCGGAACGAATGGAATTCCCTTTATCTTGGATATATTCGCCAACCCCTCAAAAACGCCTGACCCCTAAAACCAAAAAAAACTGGAGGGGTGGTGGGATTTATTGTCCCCAAAAACGGGTTACGACGCCTCGATCCCCCGGCCCTTTTTGGGAATGTTCGCGAATACCGGACGGGTGGCAGGAACTTGCCCCCGAAACTTGGGACGGGAAATCGCCCCGAAGACTTTGGACGACGCGCCTATATCCCGCGGATGGCGGTGATTTTTGGGGGAAAAACAATCCCATCGACGCCCCCCCCGCGGGCCTTTCGGTTGTTTTTGCTTTTTCCCTTTCGCATCCGGGGCGCTGCCTTTGAGATCCGCCGCGGCCGGCTGCCAATGCGCGGCGGGCAGACAGCGATACACCGCCTCGCTGAACTCCCGGGTGATGACGCCGTGCCTCAGCGACGCAAAGACGCACGGACGAGCGCGCAAAAGCGGGGGCCATGTGGATGGACGAAATCCATTTCGCACCACTTGGAAACCATGGGAAATGGCGGTGGCTCAAAATTAAACAGGAGGGGCAAACCACAGGTTTTTGTCCATGTTTCCTCTTACCATTTTGGTACCGGTCTTTTGAGCCGCAGCCAAATAAGTGCTTGTCGGTATTTACAGGGGAATCATGGTTCCAGGGTTTCTTAGGTGCCATGACTTGCATCAAGAAGATCACACGGCTTTGAGGGGGGAGGGGGCTGCAAAAAAAAGACACCACGCTTTCACAAGACTAGAGTAGACAACAATATGTTTTCCGCCTCCCACCCACCGAATCTGCACAGGAAAAAGTGTGGTCCATCGGTCAAAACCCAAATCGTACCCCCAGTGAACATCCGATTCAATCCAACCACTCAAATAGGTTCTAAAAAATGGGTGGTGCACCGAACACCCCAAAATGGGATCCCATTGGTTTTGAACCATGGCCAGGTGGACAAAAGCTAGGTCCTCCAGTTTTGGAGGTTAGAGTAAGGGCCAGTAAGGGTAACCCTTTTTTTCCAGGACGTCTATCTTAGTAGGCCTCCACCCAAAAAAGGGGAGAGAAGGGCACCTAGCTGGGGGACATAGACAAATCCAGTTCGCACGACCTGGAAACCATGGCTGAAGCCATAACGTTTTTTGGTATGTGCAGGGGAATCACATCATTCCAGGGTTTTTTGGGCGGTGCAGGATTCTGTCCATCCACATGGCTGTCCTAAACTGGTAAAAATCGATGGGTCGCCCTACATGGAACAATACCAGTCTAAATTTAAAATTCAACCAAAAGGAATTGGACCTCGTTCCATTTCCCGAGGTTCTATTTTGCGGTTACCCTTTTTTGACCCACGCCCGGATGATGGACGCACTTGCAAACTGTGGGCCGAAATGATTGGAAGGTGCTTGTCTAAGGGCCTACATCACATTGAGGGCCAAGCAAAATTAGCCATAAGCAAAGTCAGTCATGATTGAAGCCAACATCACTACCTCCCATGGAAAATGACAAAGGGAGGCCTGAAGACTGATTTCCCCAGAGAAAATGGTGGGTTCCATATCAGGTGTACGTGTTCAGATCTGCTTATGAATTTCAGGAGGATCCCTCTCAAACAATCCCAACCTAAATGATGCGAACCAAAGGGCCGCCAATGAAAATTCAGACCAATCTCAAAGTATGAACAGTGCTTCAGACGGAACACGACTACATTGCCCACGTAGTTTGGATTGTTTTCTAACAGGAACGAACAGAACAGAACTAACACATATCAAAGAGCCGTCAAACTAAACGCGGACACTTGTGTGAAACCAAACGCAGCCGATCTCCCTCGCACAAAAAGGATAATTATCCAAAGCCGCAATAGATTATCAGTTGCCTGGGAATTTTATGAGATCAGGGAGAGTTGGAGGGAGGAGTCGGAAAGGAGTCAGGCGGAATTGAGGCAGGCGTAAGGAATTGGGAATGCGTGAGTCAGAAGGGGAAAGGATTCAGAGCCAGGCAGTCGAATGAGGTGGCATGGTCAGCTTATTTACGTGAGGAAACCTGTACAAAGTCGACAAAAAGCGGACAGGGAAGCAAGCGCTAAAGCAGAAGTGGCAGATGTATAATATGTTCAATGCCGCAATAATCCTACTGCTATTGCCCTGCATGGTATAAGTATTTTGTGTAGGTTGCTGGTTGGTCTGGCGCATGCGCAAGTCACCAACATTCCGCCATTCAGCTTTAGCTTTCAATCAGTTTCCCCCCTCCTACGCCTCTTGTGGCACGCACGCACGACGTGCGTATGCGGAATCCAAAGCTCTCCGTCTATCCGATTGGCACAAGAAAGCTGTTCTAGTTGTTTCTCCCTGCCTCCCGTGGCTCTTTGTGTACGCACGCACGACGTGCGTATGCGGAATCCAAAGCTCTCCGTCTATCCGATTGGCACAAGAAAGCTGTTCTGGTTGTTACACCTTGCCTCAAGAGGCTCATTGTATATACGCACGCACGACGTGCGTATGCGCATGGAAGCAAGGGCGCCCCCTCTCGAAACAAGCGGAACAAAAGGCACCGCAGAGTTTGGCAGTTGAGATCAAAAAGCGGCACACACTTTTCAACAGATCACCATGCGGCAGCATCACTCGGTTGCTTTCTGCTCCCCTGCTAAAAGTTCAACTTTTAGAGGTTTCATGGAAAACCCATTAGTTGGCAGAAAGCTAAAGTCCAACATCCAAGCAAGATGCACCAAAGATCAGTCTGGGCCTAAGGCAAGGGCTCATGAAGGATCACCATGCTCTCGATGTTGCGGTCGCCCACCTGGCCCAGAATCTTCGTCCAATGTCCAGAAGGGTAGTGGCTGAACCGGTCCCAGCCGTCCAGCACCACCACGATGCGTTTATTTTCCTAGACCGGAATTAGGACCCCAGCAAAAACATGATCTGTTTTGCCCGGTGGAAAACCAAGGGAAAACCAAAACAGCCGGAAAAATGAAAAAACAACTATTTCTGGGGAAGTGTCCAGGTTCGTGGAGTGCCGGGTCTTGATCATGATGTTCGGAAGCCTCGCGTCAGTGGGAATGAAGATGCGGTCCGACTTGTTGTAGTTGTCCGGCCCAGTCTCCTGCTCAGCTTCTTACGCTGCGTCTTACGCTGCGTCTGCGCCAAGCTAGGGCGCCGTTTTCTTTTTTTCTTCTTTTTTACATTTTTTTCTGAGGGGACCAACGTAAAACCAAACATTTCCTAGGTCCTCCAGTAAGTGTACCAACTTTTTCCCCAAAAAAAAGAAACGGTAAAAGGGCACTACTGGGGCACCTAGTTTCACGTGGTAAGGGCATGGAAAGAATCCGTTTTTCCCCCCCCCCCCCTCCCCTCGGGGGACTGATATTGAACGAATCAGTTGGAGCATGGAAGCGGCTCTCGGGATGCCATCGACTTGTCTTGCAATGAGCTGAAAGAGGGATCCCCCATTAAATTCTAAACACCGATCTTATGTGTATATATATATTAATATATATATATATATATACATAACAAAGGGAGACCATGATTATTCATTTGACTGGCATGGTCTGCTACAAGCCACCCAGTGAAAAATCATTCTTAAACGATGTCCTGCTGCCGCTCAGCATGAAGAGGCCGCAGCGTGCCGCAATACTCACGCCAGTTCCGCTTGATGATGCCCACCTTGGTCTGAGAACATTTCATGCCGGAAAGTCAAAGGCCTGGAAGGGCCCTTCAGAAAGGGGGTGTCTCAAAAAGCTTGAACCCGGTTTCGCCGGTTTAAGGTTGATGCCCCATGGGTCTGTTCCGTGGAAAACAGCGAACAACATGGACAAAAGACACTCCTTCAACATAATGGACAGCCAAAACAATAGGCGCCAAAGTGGCCATGAGTGAAGAAGAACTGCTTCGATTAAAAACGGGAAGGGTGCATGTTCAGTGGGTCAGTCGTGAGAATCCCTCTCAGACTGTGAATTTGAGTCTAACCTTATTTCAGTCTAGCTAAGGTTCTTCAAGTTGTCGGTACAAGATACTACACGAATACGGTGGCAGCTCCAGCTCGAGGTCGAGCAGATTTTCCTATGACCATTTTGCAGGCACAATCGGAATCTCGGGATCTCTCCTCTGGGTTCCTCAAACAAAGCACTTTTGGGCACTGGTGGCGTAGTGCCGTCTGTTGGAGGCAATGCCAAACCTTGGTTGCTGTTGACCCCGCTGCAAACTTCTTTGCGTGTCTGGTTCCCAAATACCAAAGTCCAAGGATCCAGCCAATCAGAAGTACAGTTTACACGGGCCATTTCCCCCCACAAAAAACATCCCAGGACCCAAGCAAATTGGCCATACAGCTTACAGCTTACACTCACCCTTGATTTGGCCACCCTTCCAGGGTATGGCTGGCCGTTCTCTTCTTGGCCACGGCACGATGCGGCCCTTGGCGCGCTCCGAGGACGGAGCCGCCGCGCCTTCCTTGAGGGTGTCCGTCGCGGAGGGCGCCTCGCATCGATCGATCACCCTGGCGTCCAGATGACAACGGGCCCCGTCGTGGGCGGTTCAGCTTTTCTTTCTGGGGGGAGGGGGGGCTCAAACGGAAACCAGCAGTTTGGTGGGTCCCCAAAGAATGACACGCCGACATGGAGGATCTGGAACATCCATGTTTAGTAAGACTAGTGAGCCTGGCAACGCAAAATGGGAAAACATGAGAGGTCCGAAAGCCTGGTATGGTGGACACGCGGAGGTTAGCTCGAAACCACTTCTTTAGCTAACAGGTGCTTGGAAACATCCCAATTTTGGTACAATAAAAAATCCGGCTCACAGTCCCCTCGGCGGGGAAGAGACGCCAAGATCTGACAGTGGGTCAAAAATAGGTTCCCAAACATGAGTTGCCGTAAATGGAAAGCACAAATCCTGGTACTACCAGGATTTGACCCATCTGACAGCGTGAAAGCTTTGGTCCACACCGAAAGCTGACGGCCCAAGGACCTGTGTCAGGCCTGCAATATGTCAGCTCTCTGCCCACCCCGCATCCCCCACCCCATCCTATGCTGCACCCCATCCCAGCACACCCGCCCACCCCCCCACCCCACATCCCACACCCCCACATCCCCCACCACATCCCTTACCCCACATCCCCCACCCCCTCACCCCCCCACCCCCCCACCCACATCCCACCTCCCCCCCCCCCGCGCCTTTTGGGTGGCCCCGAAATCCTCCTCCGCCACCTCCCGGCGCAGCCTCTTGTCCGCACGCTCCAAGCTCTCCGCGTCCTCCAGGCGCCTGGACTTGGACGGTTTTCTTTCGCACGGCGCAGGGGCCTGTTTGAGAAGGTGAAGGGCCTCACAAAACAGGCCTGAAAGAAAATTCCTTAAAGAGCATTTAAGGCTTGAAGGTGGGACGTGAGACTTGAAGGTGGGGCTTGAGGTGGGCTTGAGACTTGAAGGTGGGACTTGAGGTGGGGCTTGAGACTTGAAGGTGGGACTTGGTGCTGAGAATAGAAATAAGTGTTGTTTGAACCAGCCATGGGGAGTTTGATTTCGCTGCATGGTCTTGCAAGTCAGTGAATGCAACTTGGGGCGAGGACCCAAACCACAACGGCTAAGCGGTCCAGATGAACCAAGGGGATCGCAACGTGCAGGTATAGGGCTATTAATCTAAATTGGGAACCCTTTCGTGGACACCATTTCGGTGGAGAATCATGTCCACCAACCACCTTTGATGGGGGTCCCGATTTACATCCACAAACAAATGGCCATGGGTCAAAATCCCGTACCCCCAGTGAACATCCCAATCCCCACTAAAATAGACTAAAATGGGTGGTGAATTCAAAGTGGTATCTCATTGGCTTTCACAACCACAGCAATATCTCTAGGGGTCGATTCCAACCATTCTTTTCAGCCATCGTTTGTTTTTCAAAAACCCAGCCATTTCCCCTGGGTTTTTGGTGGTTTTCGAGAAAGAAGAATCCCTGGATTAATGGAAATGGAAGGTAGCACTAGAATAGGGTAACCCCAAAATGGTAACCCTGGTAAAGGAAACATGGACCAAAACCCGCGTAACCCCTCCTGGCTAATTTTGACAACCACAGCCCCGCCCGAACCCCCAATCCCCACTAAAATAAAGCCTAAAATGGGTGGTGAATTCACCTACCTCAAAGTGGCAATTACCATTGGTTTTGACCACCACAGCCATATCATTCTTTGGGTTGATTCCAACCATTCTTTTCAGCCGTCGCTGTTTTTTCTTCTCAAAAAACCCAGCCACATCCTTCGTTTCCGCAGCCATCCCCCGGTTCGCTTTCGGACGCGGAGGCGCTCCACGACCACAATGTCCCCGTCGATCGCGCGGTTCAGCGCCAGGCGCCCGGAGACCTACCGAGACGACCCCTCCAGGTGGTTTTCCTGGTGGTTGCCCTACACCATCCCAAAAAGGGGTATTTCCTATTTTCTGATATGTGGGTGTTTCTCAAAATTGGGAGCTTCTCATCCAAAAAGGGGCCATTATTCCTATTTGGAGACACACCCAGCTGGGAATGGCGCACGAATCTGGGTGTTTCTCAAAATTGGGGACGCCAAACTCTCAAAGTATTCACGGATTTCCCAGGTGGTTTCCTGTTGGTTTCCCTTCCACACCACCCAAAAAGGGGCACTCTCCTATTTGTAGACACACCCATCTGGGTTAACACAGAGAATCATGGTTTCATCTTGCCAAGATGCTGCTTCCTACTTCGGCTACCCTGAAAAGTAGAATAATTTAAGTCTTGGAGAACACTCCCAGAGAAGGCACGAGAATTGGAGAAGCTTCGGTTGTGGGGATTTGCTAAATGGAAGCCACGAGCATAGGGGCAGAAGGTGCGTGATTTCCAGAAGAACATGGTGCACCAAAAAGAGATTGGCATTTTTCCTCTTTGCCACTTTGGCCCGAAACAATTGGCGATGAAGCGGGAGAGATACGAATGACCGACACTTGAAGCATACTGAATATGTCTTTATACCCGCCACAGGGAAAGGACGAGTGTTGTTGGGGTACTTCTGTGCAAGGCTCCATGTTAGCGGAAAAGGAGTTCATTATCTTTGGAGAGGCCTTCTGTTTCTTACATACTGCGACGAACACAACACTTCAATGCTGACTTGCTAAACAAACTCCAACAAAAACAATGTCCGCACAAATTGTTCGGCGTGTCGGACATGTCAATGACACGACCTGGAGAAAACAAAGAAGAGGAGGGGCCAAGCACCGCGCGGCAAGTGTGTGACGTTCGCGCTTTGCAGCATTCCCCGAAGCTTTTCCGGAACACCCAGCTTGTCCTGAGTTGCACTAGGCCCTGGTCCGCAGCCCTTAATTAAGGCGCCGCGGCCATTTTGGGGGGTCTGCCCCTCAAAATCCTGGAAGATACGCACAATTGAGTAGTACCCGAAAACCTCAAAAAACTTGCGAAGCACAAATAATACTTCGCTTCGAGCAACCCCCACCCTCCACACTCACGAGCTTACGACCGTGAACACGGTTGTGTGAATTCAAGCATGGTTTTCGAGTGGCTTGGGGCCTTATCCGCCTGTCTGTGTGTCAAACTCCACTTGTCTGCGGGCCGATCTCGAGAACTCAAACATCGGACCCGTTAACAAAAGCCAAGCCCCTTCCAAAAAAAAGCCCGACGGGGGATTAAACAAAGTTGCTTATTCACAACCCGAACCAACACAAAAGCATCACCGTTTCCGAGCCTCAGGGTACACTCAAAGCACGCAGACACCAACATGAAATGTAAACCCAACAGTGCGCCGGGCGGGACATTAAGCAAACCCAGACTGGCAAGCTGCTCTGGCGGGATACTGGCGGGATGCACTGGCGAATACTGGCGAGCCGCTCCTGCTCGATACTGGCCGGATACTTGGCGGGATCCACTGGCGAGCTACTCTGGGATGTGGCAAGCTGCTCTGGCGGGATACTCGACGGCATCCACTGGCGGGCCGCTCTGGCGGGCTCTGGCGCGATACCCGGCAGGATCCACTGGCGAGCAGCTCTGGCGGGATACTGGGCGGGATCCACTGGCGAGCAGCTCTGGCGGGATACTCGGCGGGATCCACTGGCGAGCTGCTCTGGCGGGATACTTGGCGGGATCCACTGGAGAGCTGCTCTGGCGGGACACTGGGTGGGGGCGTGGTGTAGAAGCATCGCAAACTCCGATTCCAATCTAAAATCTAACAACCCCTTCCTGTCGGGTGGGAAAAAAAACAAAAACGGGCCACAATCACACTGCCCGCGGCCTGAGCAAAGTTTAAGGGATTGACATAGCCTAGACTAGAGGGGTGTATGTTTGACTTTAAAGGGATGTATGCATGATTTGTTTGGCATGAGCGCATGAATCAATGAAGGCAAGAACGAGAATCCCAATGGATCTGTCAATCTATGCATAACCATGCTGAGAACAACAAATATGAAGTAGCTGGTTCGTAGACTTCTACAGGCTGGCATGTGATTGGCTAGGATGCAGTCTGCGGAAGCAAGCGCCAGTGCAAACGAATTACCAGAGTTTACCGATAGGTGGTGAGGATTCGTGAGAGGCAAGAGAAAAGTGACCCACCTATTCACCTTCTCTTCACACTATCCCTCCTAAAGTTGTGTCCGTGCGATAAGGGGTGTGAAGAACAAATGGATGGGTGCATTGGCCTCTTCAAAACCTAGTGTCGGGCACATCGGGGCTTTGGAAAACCTTTTGTCATTGTTACTAGGTCCTCCAGTAGAGAGGTTAGAATAAGGGCACCCTTTTTCTGTAGTCTATTTTAGTAGGGGAACCCTCCCCCCAAAAAGGGTAAAAGGGCACTACTGGGGGACCTAGGTTAGAAACCTTTTGGATGGCTCAACGAAAATCTCCCCACTCGCCTCCATCTCCTCCGTGCCGCCGCACGTGACGCTGCCGTGCCTCGGCTTTTTCCCCGGTTCCGAAGACTTTTGCAAAAGGTTGGGTCAGACTTTGAGAGGATACACACAACATTGTGTTTATTTCCTGACTTGTCCATTTTGACCACCCCAAAAAAAACACCCTCCAAAAGAAGACACCCCCTACTTCTTTTATCCGAAAACATTCGTATCTTGATCGCTGGCCGTCGGGCGTCAGCAGGGTTTGGCAAGCTGATCAGTCCAGTGGGTGTGTCTCCTGCAATGCCGAGCCCTGCAAACAGCTTTGGGCCTTGCCAACAAACTGCAGCCCAGTCTACAAAAGGTCGCTACCCCTGTGTGAGTTGGATCCAGCGCCAGTTCTGGCAATCCAACTGGAGGGCTGGAGGGCGAAAGCTCCTCAAAGGAGTCTGAAAGCTTGGGCGCGAAAGCCAGACTGCAGCCAATGTCAACCGGACATAAAACTCATCGACGTGGAACAAAAACAAACAAAAAACATGAGGCTTTTCCATGACGATGATCCATGGTCTTTGCTTTGCCAAGCTGCAGGCAGGTGTTCATGTGCATCCGGAGCACCCCTTGGAAGAGCTTCCGCTCCTTGAGGCCCTTCTCCACCTCGCTGCCCTTCAAGTGCGCTGGGTACACGGAGCCCGGCACCGTCCTCGGAACGGCGGTTTGGGCCCCAGCAAGATCTCGTGCTTTGTTGGTCCCCTAAAGGTTTGACTTGGGCAGGACACATGGAGTAAAAGCTTCCAACGTCAAGTCTAAACGTCCATGCCTCAAGAAGTATGGAGTCAATCCGCCAACCCTGGGCGGTTGGTGGTGTTGGGCAGGTTGTTGAGGGGATTCCAGGAGATTCTTGCAGGTAGCAAGCACAAGACATTGGGAAAACGTGTCAACCCCATATCAATATACTATGTCGATGATCAATAGTGTTGTGTTTAGCCCACAAGTGAAAGATTGCCTTTGAAATGGGACACTCCTTGCCCTCATCGACCTGGGCTTACTAAACCTGGGTTTTGTGGCCAAACCACATGGAAGCATACCAAGTCTGTGCTGGGTGCTGGGCTTTGATCGACATAGGCTATTCACTTGCATATCCGGCATCGGGCCTGGGATTGGCACTTGGGACTGGGTGTGTCTAGTGCCTTGCGACCAACCTGCCGACACGACAACTTCAACGCAAAGGAAGCTACCTTGCATGGGAGTAAACGGTTGGGGCAAGTTGTTTCCAAAGGGCTGGCGTTTTCCCACTTTGTTCGGTGACCCGGGTAGAAAAAGGGAACCCCGCACAATGGGGATGGCCGGTTTAGTGAGCAGCCACCAAGCAAAAGGGCCAAAGGGCAAAAGGGCGAGTGCACTGAGTAGCTGGGCCTTGGCTTTGCTAGATTGGAGTTGGTTCTTCCATTTCCTTTTTCGCCCCCTGGAAAAATAACCATATTTAGTGATCAGATCCCTTTACAGCCAACAAGGGAACATAAGAAACATGAAGCGAATGTTTAGTTTTGCCATACCGAGCCACCGTTCATGCCAGAGCCGAGATTCTGCCAGTGGGTTGGCTCACTTGGGCACTTCAAACAGCTTGCCCGGAGTGGCCCACTCTTGGGGGCTCACGGGTCCATGTTTTTTGCGGGATTCCTCCTCAGATTCAACCCGGTTAGATGCGTTCGCAGTGTGATTTCCCGTATTTGTTTAATAGTCTATAGGTAAACCAATGAGTATGTGTCAAAATAGGGGAACCCTCCAACATCGTGGTTTGCCTTTCGGCATCCCTTTCAACCAACACCCCAAAACCTGTTTCCTCAAACAACACAAACACACGCGCTCATACACACTCACGCACACACACACACACACATGCCCACATGGCCACTTTACAAATCAACGCAAAGGGAAAGCATGCTCAACATGACCCAAAAAACTCTCAAAAATGAGATGTGAATTTCCAAAATGAGATTTGAACTTCCAACAACATAAGAACGTGCTTTAGGCGCTTTCGAGGCCGAAGCGCGTGAAGTCTTTCCTCTTCTGCCCCCGGGGCGTCGGGACAGGCGTGGCAGATGCGTCCTCCTGAACTTGGCGGATGTCCAGGTCACTGAAAGGTGGCATGGCATAGGTGTCCTTTTGGACAAATAGATAGGGTTCTTCTGGATGGAATCAAACCCATCTAAACCCAGTGGAACCCTTGTATTTTTAACCAAACTAACCGATCAAAAGGACACCTATGGTATCTGGGCTGCCCTCAGATCCCCTGCTAAAAGTTTAACTTGTGGGTTCAATGGAAGATACCACTAAACCCTAAACACCTAAAAAGCTAAGGGGATGGCTGGGAGCCACCAAGGTATGTCTCAAAATTGGGGACCCCTCCGGCAAAAAAACCATGTGGTTTTCCACGTGGTCACCCCCAAAATGGTACCCCTAAAGAAAGGACGAGCCACCCACACGTCTGTTTTGTTTGGGGGGCTCTGTGGGTTGAGAACTTTTCGGGGTGACACATGTTGGTGGCAATTCTAAACAGAATATCGGTTGCTCAATAATCTGGACATCACCCACATCTAATTCGCACGCAACTTTACCACCTGCTCTGTGGCTTTTTCGGAAAAAGGAGCACGCTTTGCTCGTTGTCCATTTTCTCGGGAACCCTTCCGCTCCTTTGGGGAGTGGCGATTTAATTTGTTTGGCCCCAAACAAACCCTTGGGACATCAGACTTCCGAGATTCACTAGGTCCCCCATGGAACCCCAAACCTGGCCAAGTCAAACCCTAAACCCTAAAGTCTTGGAACCCCGTCCCCACTCTTCAAACGCGCCAAGTCAAAACCCCAATGGAACCAAAAACTGGTGGCTCATGGGACCCATCTGCGCTTGCCTCCTCGTCCCTCAGCGCCAGCTTCTCGCCCGCCTCTGGGAACCTCAGGTAGCGCTAGGCTCGGGAAACCGCTGGTTCTTGGCTTTGGGTACACAGAAAATCTGAGTTGTCTCGCTGCTAAAAGTTTGACTTTTAGCGGTTCAATGGAGAACCCCATTCGTTGGCAAAAAGTCAAAATCCTAACATCCAAGCAACATGCACCAAAGGTCTGATTCTGCCCACCAGCTAACATGGGTGTGTGCAGAGACGCCTGTACAAAGACTACTTTCCTCTTGGGCCTTTTTGCACAAACCCATGTTAGTTGGTGGGAGGTATTCTAGGGGACACCCCCAACCATTATGAGGGATCCGAATCTTTCCAGAGAACCAGCAGAACAGGGAAACAGCGATCTTTTTTTTTGACAAGAAGGATGATGGAAAAGACTGGAGAATGAACCCCCAGAGTTGTCTGCTTCTTACTTAGGCTACCCTAAAATATGACTTAACATCATTTTGGAGACCCCAGTTTGGGTTGAAACCAACTAGAAGCCGGAGCCCGGTGCTGCAAATATCACAGTTCAAAAACAAGAAATAAGGAAATAATGGGATTCCCAAGGTTGTTTGCCGTGCAAAATGAGCTGTAACATAGGTAGGTCCAGGTGGCTGCAACTCTCAAAAACAGGTTCCCAAACCCCAGATCCATGTTTAGCAGGGAGGGAACCACCCTTCAAAGACCCAACGGAAATGGCTGGTTGCCTACCATAAGGCCAACCGGGATCTGGGAAACTTGAGAAGGGGTGACACGAAAGGTAGGATGCTGAAAAGTGGCCCCCCTAACACCATTCAGGTGCGCATGGAGCTAGCAGCTTGACTATGTTAAGAGGCAATTTCCATTCCGCGAAAAGGGAAGCACTTGTTGACCATGTAAATTGGGCACTGACAAAGCGAGCAAGGGACAAGGTTCACCGTGACTTGACGAGCAAAACGGTGCGAAAAGGCGGACCGAAGTGTGAAGCGAAGCGAGCGAAAAGAGCGGGAAGCTGCCAATCAGGCACTCAGGCGAAGGAGGGGGCAGGGAGGGGGGAAGGGGGGGGGGAGGAATGAGGAAGGGGGGGAGGGAGCGGGGGAGGGAGGGGGGGAAGGGGGGGACGGGAGGGGGGGGGGTCCAGACCCCCTCAGTCTAGCCTTGCTAACGCAAGGACAAACTCAAGCTAGCCTCCTTGAAGCCTCCTTGAGGCTACCTTTCTTGATTTTCTTGCGAACACCATCCAACTTCATTTGAGAGCCAGCAATTCCCAGAGTCTTCGTGTCCAAGAAGAATTGGATCATGGGAGGTTCTTAACATTAGTCCCCCCCTGAAGTGGTGAAAACAACCCCACAAAGGGTACTATCCAAAAAGACACACGTTCATGTTGGAATGTCCAAGGTGAGTCTGATGGCCAACAGCATTCACTCGACAGGAACTGAATACTTGCCGCTGAAGGGGATTGCCCTTGGTATCACAGCAAGTGGAAAAGTGAAACAAGCAAACGAGATATCACCCATCCTTGACCCAGATCTCAGGTGCTTCTCAAATTCAGCGGACTTTCAATTGGTTTCCCTTTGATTCAACCTAAACGCATTGCCCTCAAAAGAAAAAAAATAAGAAACAACTCGGTGGCTTTTCTCAAAGTCCGGGTCCCCCAAAATCGCTAGCGGCGAGTGGCCGTGGCTCAAAAACCCGGAATTCCAAAATGGGTTGCCCTGGTAAGTGGAAACATGGACCAAAATCTGCGGTTTGCCCCTCCGATCGTTTAATTTTGAGCCACACCCTAGTGGAAATCAAGAGGAAACCAACCACCACAAGTTCCCAACTTTCAGCAACTCCGAGCCCCGCGGTGTGTGGAATTTTAGTCGGGGACCCTGTGAACAAAAGTTCCTGTTCCTTCCCAGGTGGGATCAATCTACGAGTGGCTTCCCGAAAGCTAAAACAAATGGTCAGTTGGAAGGGACCTCCCAAAAGGCAAACGGAGAACAACCTGAGGGTGAAGATTTAGAAGTCTGCAAACCCATTTGGCCGTTTCGGGACCCATTGATTTGTTTTTTTGCCGAATACCACGGTGTCGCAGAAGGTGTGAACCTCCCCGCAAAGGGGAGGTTCATCTTTGGCATGCGCAGCGCCCGTTTCACCTATTGACGAACTTGCTAAGATGGTCAAAAAGGTGAAAACAAGTCCTTACTCTACCCCCCAAGAAACCATCATGACCCCTATAGAATGCTGCACCTCCTTTAACGATAGGGTCCTCTCTTGTAGAAAGGTGTTTTCCTAAGTCAGGATCCTGTGACTGTTCAGGGGGGCAGCATTAAAGAGAGTCCAACATCACCTCCATTTGCTGAAGCCCCCTGGAGAACATGCGAAACAATTGTCCAATTAGTGATGGATTCCCTTCAAAACCAACTCCAGGGAGTATAAATAAATATACTATACATTCCTCAACAACATAATGAACATATTCCTTTCAGCAAGATCAACCCAAGGCCCATCTCTCTGAGGCGCTTGGGGCGCATACGCTCCACAAACTCCGCCGCCCGAAGCGCCGCCAGGCCATCCTGGCGCGCCTTCTGCTGGCAGGCGCGGTCGTCCGTCAGCAGCAGCACCTGCGGGAGGTGTTGGGCAAAGCCGGGGCCCGCGGGCCCCGTGGCCCTGTGGCCACGGAAACCCGGCAAAGGCGTGGTCCAAAATGGCGGGGGGCCTTCTAAAAATGGGGGCTGCGGTGCGTCTGTGTGTGGTTTTATCGTTCACGCAACATCGGGGTTACACACCCAAATGGATGGAAACCTGCAGGAAAAAGTTCAGGTTGTGGCCGGCTCACTGGTTGTTCCTCCCCAAAGTCTGGGAGATTTTGCCCCGGGCCATCGGGTTCGGCTCAAAAAGACCAGCAACTCCAAACGCGAGAAGTTGTTTTGGGGAAAAACTGAAGAGCGGCCTGAAATTGAACACATCGCTTTGACGTCAGGGAAACTACAAGACCAACAACCTAGCAGAAACGTGCTAGCTCCGATCTGGATCATGCAAGCAACACATCGAGTCTGAGTCGCAACCCGCAGGAAGCCTGGGAAAGCGGAGGTGTTACACCACAAAAAAAACGGGAACATACCGCATAATCATGTGCACAATCCTCGGCTTCAAGTCGAAACTTCGAATCTGGTCAGCTTGAGCATGATTCTGAAGGAAGCCTACACGCTTGACTTGCGTCAGCGAATCGGGAAGTGTGTCCAGTTGGGCAATGTCAAAACTGGTTGGCTTCCTTTCGGAAGGGCTCCAAAAGCGGCTGGGCTTGATGGGGGTTTGGACAAATAAAACCAATCTAGAAATAGAACCAATCTTTCGTTCAAATCTTAGAACACCGGACAACTACTCTCCCTCCAATCATGCGAAATGAAGTCGGGAGCCCGCTGTCCACTTGACTGTTGGAAACAGGGTAGTCTAGGTCCTCCAGTAGAGAGGTTAGAATAAGGGTACCTTTTTTCTGTAGTCTATTTTAGTAGGGGAACCCTCCCCCAAAGAAGGGTAAAAGGGCACTACTGGGGGACCTAGTCGTTTGCGCAGCGCCCGACTCATGTGTTCAAACATAGTTGCCACCAATGCGCTGATGAGCACAGAACGACTTGGAGGGTCCCAATCCATCTCCCGCCCCTCGCGGAGGGGCCAAGAAGGACAAGAACTTTTGGTTTACCACTATGGCACTATGTTCTTCGTGATCTAAACAATTCCATCTTATACTTGGTTGACGTTGGAAGGGGAGCAACAATTTAAATTTTAGCAGTTAAGTGGTTGGATTTCCCACTAAACCACAATAGGCAAAAATGTAAAGTGTGTCCCAACGGCAACCATGTTATATACATCGGAACTCACGGCTCAACTTCGCTTTTTCGGGATTGGAGGATTCCCATGCTCTTCCTCAGCTCAGGGAATGAGAAATGGAATGACCCCTTTTGAACCATCCATCCTACGGCTTCCTTCGAAGCCACCACCCGGTCTCGTTCAGCTCATTCCCCCCCCCCCCCCCCGCAAGTTCTTGAGCGCGCCGAAGTCCCGAAGCTCGCCTCTGGGCCCACGATGTGGCGCCGGTACCAATGCGCCACCCGGCGGATGGCCCGGTCGTTGCGGTCGTTCTGACTCTCCGCGGGCTGGCGCTCCACGTAGGTCTCACGGAAGAACCTTTCATGAAGCTGGGGGGTCTTATGACTTGGCCCGTACCTGGGGTACATATATATATATATATGTATACATATGCATATTATATATAGTATTATATATATATATTGAGTGACTCTGTTCCATATCTGGTCTAAAAAATATGATTGGAGACCAGCGAAGTGCGTTCGCTTGACCGTGACAGTCCATGTTATGCTCTACTCGAGAACTTTTCTGCAAAGGGCCGTCAAGGTGCTACACATGAGGAGCGAACATGTCGTGCTCTTTGCTTGGCGTGCTTTCTTTGGCCAGTAAGGGTCTATCATGGAGTACATGCTCCACGCACTTTGCTTAGCATGTTCTGCCAAAAGACAAAGGGGGGGCTATTTTGAGAAACTCTGGGGGGGATTTTGTTTTTGGGGTTACTACCCACTCAGCTGAAACAGGCCGCTAAGCAGCGTGTCTTTGCCCTCGTGATCCAACCCCCTTCCCCCTGGTATATACAATCAATATGATCCTGATAAGGCCACATTAAGGCCTCTAAGGGTATGGGAGGAGGGGAGGGGTGAAATCCCATGAACACAGCACAGGACAAAGCCAGAAACACGTGTAACACAAAAACAGTTGAGCAACGGCAACTAGTCGAAAGCCACGAAAACGAAATCAACAAAAAATCTAGTATACTTGCAAAATGGCTTTGCTGGATTCACCACAAGGATGAAGGTTTTCCTCTTGACTGCAGAGTACCATCACCTTTCCCTGTAAAACCAAAAAACAAAAAAGCTTGACGCACGCGAACCATTTTCGCATACAGGCTGGCCTGTGTTTGACAGTGTACAGGGATGGGTCAGCCTGTGTTCAGGCAGTACAAACATGTTCACCAGAGTCCCCAGCACTCTAAATCAACAAAGGATCTTGAGTCGAGAAAGCCTGCACAAATCACAAGATGTGGGATGGCTGCATCCTAACCAGGAACGCTTTTGCGGTGTCAAAAGGAAACAACGGCAAACCCGTTATATATTGAAGGCAGGAACTCCATTTTAGGAACCACCCATAGCTCAATGGGCGCGGCATAGTGGGGAGGTCTTCCTTGACAAAGCTGCTCTGGTGGGGGGGGGGGTTCCCGAGGCAACTCGTCCCCGACGCTCTGGTGCAAGGTCTATATATCTGCCTTCAAGTCACTTCCATTTGGCTAAGACCCCTGGAAAAAATGAAAATATGTCCAGTAGTGATAAGTTAATTTTAACACCATCAAGGGAAAACTATAAGACTCTTCAAAGCACCACATTGGTGCTACTGGTACCTTAATCGCGAAACGGTGCATCCTTTACGCCGCAGAAGGATTAGTGCCAAAATGGGAGGATTGCCCAGCTCCACTGGGCAGCTCCCCTCAGCAGCTGATGGGAGTAGAATTGATGCCACTCCCACAGCGAGGGAGGAATCCTCCCACCTCACCGGATGCCCTCCCGGCATCATGGGTGAGGAAGGAAAGTAGCGAAGATCAGCTTGATCAATTCGCTTTCGACTGAGGGGAAGACCCGGTTCTCAGTCGGAAATTGCGGGTCCGGATGAGTAAGTTCATCCGCCCATGTGTTAAAGTCGCGCTTCACATGCGACGGTCCTAACATGACCTGGTGGTCATGCAGTGTTAACACAATTTCCATGAGGATGGCCGCATTGGGCATCCTGCGAGTGGAATCGTTAAGCAGGGAGAAAACGTTTCCCTGGTTATCACTAGCAACCAGAATCCTAGTGTGAGAAGCCGAGCCGGCTGCACAAAGCAGAACAGCCCTCACCAAAAGGAGGAGGCCGAAGAGCTCCAAGGCCGCTATCGCCCGCTGCGGGTCCCCAGTAGTGAAGGCCCACGGCTCGCCCTCCGGTGTGATTCTGTGTTGGAACCACTTCACTCGGGACTTGTCGGGGTTGGGCACGTCCGAGCACCAACCACCAACCCATGCATGGTCCGCCTGTTTGCCAGCTCCCGCATCAGATGCCCCCGTCCATGGAAGTGTGGGAGCAAATGGAGATGCCAGTGGGAACCTCTGGTTGAAGAGCTTCCCCAGAAGGATGGCCAGAGCACGAACCAGCTTCGGTGGCCTGCCCGAAGTGGTGCAGGCCTTCTTCCAGCTCCAAAAGGGCTGGAGGAAAGGTTTCGTCAATGGACACGCCGAAGTAGCCCATTGAATCCGGCCCAGGGCTTGTTCCACCTCCTTGCTGGTAAAGATGTCCCCCTGGGCCAGCCGTTTGAGAGTGGCCAGGATTATGACGTGCTTGACTGGAGCCAGCAGCACACAGGGCGTGATTGGGTCCACCACGAATCCCAACCAGGTATTGACCGGGGAGAGCGCCGTCTTCTTCCAAGAAAGCGGGACTCCCAGCGCCAGAAGAGTGGCCAGGATGGCTGTGGCGTCCCAGTCCGCCCTGCTGCATCTGAGGACCCAGCAGTAGTCGTCCACAAAAACTAAGTGCCAGTCCACCTAAAAAAAAATGTAGTACAAGAGTCTGTCCCCCCAGGGCGTTCCGTGCCTGGGGGGGTTGGGGGGAATGGGGCCCTCCTATCAGGGCCCTCGGCACCTGGGAGTGGCCCCTTCCCGGAGGGGGGGGGAACCGCGGAGAGACGTCCAGGCCACCGGAGGTCTCCATCATCCGCCTGCCCCTATCAGGGCCCTCGGCACCTGGGGGCAAGCTGGTGCTGTGGGGGTCCCTCTCAGGGCCCTCGGCACCTGAGGACTGCTCCTGCACCGGCTGGTGAACATCCCGAGGTTCCTCATCAGTGCCCGAGGATGGGGCTCGGAGTAGATGAGGATGGTCCGCCGCTGTCCTGAGCCAGTGGATGGCATGGAGGCAGTCTCCAACCATCGGTGCGGTGGTCTTCTCCTCCGTGTGAGCCTGGATGTGTGCGTTTGCTCCCCCTTTTGAGCCATCATAGATCGTCCTGATCTTGTCCGACTCATCAATCCCTGCAAGGGGGCCCGGGCAAAGTTCCTCCGGTTTGCAGCGGCACCTCTCTGCCGCCTCGGAGCGAGTGAAGGGCCCGTCCACCATGTCCAAGGCTCGTTCCTCGTAAAAGGTTGATTCGATTTCCTTGGCAAAGAGTTCAGCCGTTGGGTAGTTATCATGAGCCACTGGCGGGGGGGGATCTTCCCCCAGCCAGGCTTCTCCCTTAAGCTCCTCCTTAGTGGGCCAAACTCCCGGGGAGGTCAAGGTAGGGTCCGAGACTCCCAAGGGGACCCCCTCTTTCAGTGTTAGGGGGAACTCCCAATCAGGGTCACCTGAAAGGGATGCCAAGTGCGACACTAAGTCCAGGAGGAAGGGTTGTCCTGGGCATCGTTCATGGAGGTGCCTCGGTCCTAGGATAGCCCGCAGCTCCTCGAGGTCGGCTTCCTGGAAGGGGTGTGTGGTGGCACCTGATGCCAGGGACATTCGGACCTTGTCAATCCAGGGCCGGGTAAGGGTCATGATCAGCCAATGGGGAAATTCTCCGAAAAGGGGGGTTGAGCCTCCCTGAAAAAGGTTTTCGCCCCCCATCCCTCAGGGGGCGTGAGCGGAAACCCAATTGGACAATCGCCACCCGGTCAGTGAGGTGTGGGACCCTGAAAGCGGGCAGGCATTCGGGGCGGTCCAGGACCTGGTCCCCCTGTCCCTCCTTCCCCAGTTGTTCCGCATCTCCGGCCATCGGGGGCATGGGAGATGGGAAGTCTGGGTTCATTGTTCCACGAGGGCTTACGGTGTCTGCCTCAGGGTGGAACTGCCCGTGCAGGCGGGGCTTCGGGGCGTTCTTGCCTCCGGGCTTTGAGCCCTGGTGTGATGAGGAGGGACCGCCTCCTTGACTGGGCCCCCGTTTTCCCCGGGGGGAATGGCCTTCCGGGGGGTCCGACCCCCGCCCCTTAGGTGGTTCCTTGGGGTTTCCCGGAAATTGTGAGGGGATCCGGATGTGCCCCGGCGCTGCGAGTGACACAGCGATGGCTTTGGCCAGGCCTGCCATCATATCCCAAGGGTATCTGCTAAGAGTCGAGGACTCGTTGGTGCCCACATGTGACTGATGCGTGCACCGCATTTGATCCCAGTCCTGGATCGGGAGATCCGTGGCCAGCGTAGTGGCCTTCTTGACCAGCTGGCCCAGGCGGCACTGGTCGAAGGAGATTGCTGTCAAGGAGTTCTCCTCCATCCAAAGCTGCCCCTCCTCTGTGATCCAGAAGGATGAGCATTCCTTGGCTTTGGGCAGCGAGCTGCTCACCACTGGGTCCTCCGGGTGTTCCAGGAAGGACCTGGGCCCTGGCAGAGAAACCGCCGCTCGTGAGGCCCTTGCCAGGCTGGTGATGTACATCTGTCTCAGAATGAGGATGCTGTCATCATCAAGTTGAGTCTGGGCGGCCTGGTCCAGGTGTGGAAGGCCCCAAAGTGTCTCTGGAGTGCGCCCTCGCACCGGGGTGGGAGCCCCCGGTTTTGGTATGTGGCGCAGGATGGACCATGTCCTGCAGTTGGGTCCTCCTCCAATGAAGACCACTCGGCCCTGCTTTGCTGCCGTGCAAAGAGCTCCATACAGCTCGGGTTGGAGCATATCGTGGTCCCCTTTGGGTCCAGACCGTAGGATGTCTACCGCCACCACCATGCTGGAAAGGTGTGGGTAGTTGGCATGAAGACAGCTGTCCAAGGAAGTTGGGTCTTCCTTGCCTGCATAGAGCAGGACAATGATGGGCCCACTGGATGGAACTTTGGGCGATGTGCCCTGTGTCCATCTCAGCCGCTGTACCAGACGCTCAGGGATGTTCTCCATCCACGGGAAGATGTCCAATCCCGGTGACGGCTCCGTTGGACTTGTCAGGGGGGTAGCTGAAAGGCGTTGGCCCCCTTCATTCAGCCCCACCGAGCTCTTGTGGAAAACCACCGGGTCCTGCTTGATGATGTTGGGCGCCGGAAGTGGGATCGGCTGCTTCCTGGGAGTGTCCCTTGGCGTTGCGGTGTGCTGCCAGTCATCCGGCACTCGGGCCTTCTGGGTGCGGCCCCCCGTGTCAGGGCCCTCGGCACCTGCGGGGAACCGTCCCGTCCCCGCCATATCAGGGCCCTCGGCACCTGTGGCTCGGGACTGAGGCGCCGCCGTTGTGCCGGTTGTGTGGCTGTTCTGAACGGCGAGGGCGTTGTGCACGCTGGTTCTGCCGTCCCCATCCTTGTTCCGCCGAGGATGGCCGCCACCTGGCCTGTCCCCCCCCTGTGTCAGGGCCCTCGGCACCTGCAGGAGGGGGCTTCTGTGCCTGCTTGGGGCGTTTGCGCCCCTTCTCGCCCCCCCGGGCCTTATCAGGGCCCTCGGCACCTGAGGCCTCCCGGGGGGTAGGGGTCAGCGCCCCTAGTCAACCCGGGCAGTCCTGCGGGAGGTGGTCCCCCAGGCAGATGCGGCCCATTGCCAGGATGAGGTTGCACTTGTGGGTGCGGCCGCAGTTGCCCGGGCAGCGCCCGCGCATCCAGTTGTTACAGAACTGGTTCCCTTTCGGGTCGGTGGCTGCCTGCTTGTTACCGCCCCGGGACGCCTGATTGTTCAGGTGGGGGGTCTTACCCTTCCCTTTGTTCCCAGGCTTGCCCTTGGACTTCCCCTTGCCCTTGGACTTGTTCTTGCCCTTCTGAGGTGGTGCGTAGTCCATGGATGTCCTGGTTGATGGGCGGCCCCTGGAAAAGGTCTTGATCTTCTCATAGACCTCACGTGTCCAGAACAATGTGTCCTGCCTGACCGACAGCATGGCCGCCTTGAGGGTGTTGCCCTCATGCATCTTCTCGTGAATCTTTCGCCATGCGTTGCGTTCGGCAATTGCCAGGACGTGGTCCTCTGGCGGGGGAAAACGGCCCCCGATGTCCTCACCATAGAACCACTCGTACCAGCTCTCCAAGTCCTCCCGGGTGATGTCGAACTGGCCGAACTGCGGGAACGAGAGGACGCACATGAGGAGGGTGTTGCGGAACACCGCGTGCATCCTCTCGAGCTGGTGGCGAGTTTTGGGCTCGCCCCGCTCTTCCACCTCATCCTCCCGGTCCCAGCCATCAACCGTGCTCTTCTTAGTGGTCTTCCATGGCCGTTCTCCTGGCTCCGGGAGTGCGCTTACCAGGTATTTCATGGGGATGAAACCGATCTCGCCTCCTGCGCAGAGCTTGAACTGGCGCTTCACCAGCTGGTCGCTTCCTTGAAGGGCCAGCTTGGGTTTGGTGAGCTTGGTCTTCTCCTCCCAAACCCTCTCCAGCTGTCCCCGTTCGCACGAGACCGTGAGATTCGGGGCGGTGTCCCCGGGCGTGTGTGGCCCGGGTCCCGCTGTTGCATGCGCCCCAACTCCCATGGATCGTTGAGCCGCGTGAACCACCTGGAACATGCGGGCCGCGATCAGCCGGGAGGTCACATCCGTGTAGTGGTGGTTGTTGGGGGCGAAGCCCAACTCCCCCGGCGCCGTCTCCCTTGCACGGTCGGGCGAGTCCCACCGGGTCGCGAGGTCCTCCATCGAGACAAAGCCCTCATCCGACAGTGTCGCTTGGATGAACCACGGGATGCCCTTGAGGACCATGAGGTTCCTGGCGGTCTTGTGGAGCTTAGCCACTGCGTCCGTGTACACTCCAGGAACTTCCTGTGGTGGTGCCACCAACTCATCTGGTGTCACCGCCATGGTGTGGGTGGGCGGGATTTCAAATCACAAGACAAAAGATCAAAAGGTCCACTTGAGCCAAAATGGTGGCCCAAGTGGATACTTATTAAGAGTCAAGACAAGCGACCACCTACGGTTAACGCTTTAGCCCAGACTCTTCAAAGCACCACATTGGTGCTACTGGTACCTTAATCGCGAAACGGTGCATCCTTTACGCCGCATAAGGATTAGTGCCAAAATGGGAGGATTGCCCAGCTCCACTGGGCAGCTCCCCTCAGCAGCTGATGGGAGTAGAATTGATGCCATCCCCAACGGACGGATCGCATCAGCTGCCAATACCA
Organism: Effrenium voratum; assembly: GCA_963377175.1. Classification (NCBI taxonomy): domain Eukaryota; class Dinophyceae; order Suessiales; family Symbiodiniaceae; genus Effrenium; species Effrenium voratum. Next base: position 30,346 of record CAUJNA010000832.1, read on the forward strand.
ACGGACGAGCTGGTCGTTGGGGAGGTCCTCCCTCCACGTATGCCGTGTGGTCCCGCTGTCGCATTTCAGGGCCCTCGGCACCTGTGCGTCCAGCGGTCCGGCTGCGGTCCACCCGGTGCGGACCCCGTCAATCCGCCGCCTGGGATGCCCGGGGACATCTCAGGGCCCTCGGCACCTGTGTCCCCTGGTTCCCGGGGCACTGGCCCCCTGGGATAGGGGTGAGAACATCTCAGGGCCCTCGGCACCTGTGTCTCCCCCCCTCCAGGCCCCTTCGGGGTTGCGTGTCAGGGCCTTCGGCACCTGCGCTCCCCGCTGGCCGCGGGGCTGGGCCCCTGGGGGGGTGCCGGGGAGGGCGTATCAGGGCCCTCGGCACCTGCGCCCTCTCCCCCTGCCTCCTTGCCTTGAGGCATGGGGGGAAGCGTGTCAGGGCCCTCGGCACCTGCGCTATCCACCCCTCACTCAATTTCCGGGAGGACGACCGCCTCCTTGTCCGACTGAGTGTCCACGCTCTCGTCGGTGTCCGAGGAGAGGGAGATGGAGGCCTCGGAGTCCTGTGCTGCGTAGGGCTCCACGGCCATCCACGTGTTCGGGAAGGTGAAATGCCGGAAACATCTGGTGCATCCCAGGTACACCTCCGGCTCAGCATGGAAGTCCTGCTCCGCCAGCTCCGAAATCTTGAGCGGTCCCGGCCTCCAGCCGCACCCCACTGTGACTCCATCTGTGTCCAGTAGGTGCATGCTGTAAGCTTTGGTGGGACCCTTTCGGGCCGTGGTGGCTACCACCGTCAGTGGACCCCGAGGCGGGGGCACCTCATCCGCAGCCATCTTGGTGATGGCCGGCTTGTTGGCGGGGATCACATCCCAGCTGGCATTCGAGGGCGGTGTGTCCGGGACTTCCTTGAACAAGGCCTTCGGTGAGGCCGGGCACTCCACCTTGTCCTCCCAGTCCTCATGTCCGAGGTCGACTCGGACCGCCCTTCCTGCCTCGAGTTGCATGGACGGGAGCTTCTGGAGGACCTGGTCCCAGATGGAGCACACCACGTGTCGCTTCTCCCGGGTGTAGACATCCGCCGTGGACTCCTTGAACCAGTTTCCCAGGTACTGGCGCTGGTCCCTCGGTATGTGCGCCTGGAATGCCAAATCCGGCATGAAGACCCGGAAGGAGTACCATGAGAGTTCAGCCACGTCCTTGACTGGCGCGCCCTGCTTCCCCAAGGCGTCTTTGAGCCACCTCAGGGACCTGTCTGGGGTTCCTGGGCGGGGGATGAAGCCCGTCCTGTCCTTGTTGATCGTGGGGATCAGGTAGTCCATCTCGCGGAACTCCTCCGAGGCCCTGAATCTCTTCCACCACCGCTCCAAGGGGATCCACCATCTGGCCCCCGAGAAGGAGAACAATGGGGCGATGAGCGGGACCGGGTTCCGTTTGATGGCCACTGCCGACGTGGTCTTCGTTTGCCAGGCCAGCAGCTCCAGGGTGTTGCTCGTGGACTTGACCGTCTGCGGCGAGGTGTGCTGCACGTCGTTGAAGCGCGCACTGCAGGCCAGGTTGAACCTGGCCATCGCCATGATGTACCTGTCCACTGCTTTGGTCAGCTCCGGGACCCGGTTCTCCGGCGGGGCCCCTTCTGCCCCTTGTTCCAGGGCCCAAACAATTGCCCGGGTCGGAACCACCGCCTTGCGCTGTGGCTTGACCTGGGTGTCCACCAGCGTCTCCTGGATGGCTTTCCGCTTCTCCAGGAGTTGTTTGTGTTCGTCAACGTTGAGCATGCCGAGTTTAATGGAGAGCCACTTTAAAGTGCCCCACCACTTCTGGAGCTTCGCCGGGGTGACCTCCAACGTGACCGCCTGGTTCATGAGGTGCCGGACGTCGCCGGCCGTCCAGGGGAGGTTCTGGAAGCCGATCTTGCGCATGCCCTCATAGGCCAAGCAGTGTGCCCGGATGGTACGGAACCGGGCATCACCAAAGAGGTGGCCAAACTCCTCCAGCTCCCTGGCCCCCATCACCTGGTGCATGTAGGGGATCTGGTGCCGGAAGGGGATGAAGTATCCCAGGAGGCGTTCCAACCACCTGGCCCTCAAGTGTTGTTCCAACGCTCTCTGAGATGTCGGCAATTGGGTTTTGATCTTCCCTGGTTTCCAATGCCGCCACTTGTTGGCCACTGCCAGGACATCCGGGGCCTCAATCGATCCGGAAAGGATCCACTCTTCGCGGTCCCGGATGGCCTGTTCCATTTCCAGTGGAGAATAGGTGTGCGATTGCCTGGCGCCTGCCGCACGAAACAGAAGTTGTTGCAGGGTCTTAGTAGCGAGCTCCAAATCCGCCTCCTCCAGCGGTTGTGGTTGGGAGCCGAGTATCCTCGCGAGGATCAAGTTGTAGGTGTCCGAGGCCACCAGGACGTGGTTGCCGTCAGGTGCCAGCCCCACGATCCGTGTCCACGGCCGCGGGTCAAAGACCACCGCATCCGGGTTGGCGACCTTGTCCTTTTTGACCCATTCCAGGCAGCACGCCACGAGGATTTCCCCGTCCGACTGCACTGGTGCAAATCCAAGGTCATGCAAAATCAACTGGAGCGCGGTTGGCGCCCCTAGGAAGGTCGTCCCAAACGGGGAAGGGAGGCGGGGCCTCCACATCATCATGATCCACTCGAGCCGGGGGCCTAGTCCCTAGGTGCAAACCCCAACCAAACAACAGGGGGCCCCCCAAAACCCCGGAAAGTCAACCCCGAAACGGAGGAAACGGGGGAAAAAGGGGGACCCAGGGAGCCGCCCCGAAAAGGGAAAACCAAACAAGAGAGGGGAACCAAGGCGCACCCCGGATCAGCCCAAGCCGCGCCAATTTTCCTCGCCTGGTGCAAGTCTGGGCCTGCGCTGTTCCCTGGGGGGGGATATCAGCGCCTTCGGCAGCTGTCCCCCCCCCGGGGTGCGCTGCGCATCCGTTCCGGATGGCCGCGGTCCTGGATGGTGTGCCGGAAGATGGCGTTGTCCCGCATCATCACGCGGCCCCCTTCGCGATGTCATCGATGCGCTTGAGCGCAGCAGCCTCCGGATTCCGCAGAATCAGCTCCCAGATGGCATTGGAGACGTGGCCTGTCTGGGTGGTCTGGCTGAATCTGAACCTGGGCACCTTCTGGTCCACGATGGAGACGTCCCGCAACGGGGCCGAGGGCTCCACCCGGCGGTAGTACTCCAGCCGCTCCTTCACCCAGCGGTTGTAGAGGCCCTCCGGCGGCTCGTCCAACACCAGCTGCAAGATGGCCTTGCCGGCCCGGATCTGGAGGAGGCGGGTGCCCCCTCCCCCGGTACCCCTTACAATACTTGCACATGTAGCCCCCCCGGGTCTCCCCTTTTGTCTTCGGGATGAGTTCCCACGGGGTGACGGAGCTCAGGACCAGGCCACACTCCATGTGCGCCCAGAAGACATGCTTCATCTCCACCGGATAGTTCTTCTTCCGGTAGTCCTTACCCACCACGCCGTGGACGTTGTCCGCCGTGATGGGGGGGTAAACGATCCCCTCATCGCCCTCGCCTCCCCTGGGGCGGATGTCAGGGCCATCGGCACCTGTCCGGCACCCAGGGGCGGAGGGGTCCAGGCCCATCAGCTTGATCATGTCGTTGGTGTAGCCGAGCTTGCGGTAGATGGAGGGGGCCACTGAGTCGGGGACTGCGCCGACCCACCACTGCTTCGTGTTGCAGCGCCAGTTGACCTTCACCTCCGCCAGGGCCCCCGGGCCTCCAATGCGGTCCATGAGGGCCTTGTACACCTCTGGGAACTGCTGGAGGCTCTCCACCGGGACCGAGATGCGCTCGTCGCATACCGCCCGCAGGATCATCTGCTCCTTGGAGTCCGCCACGTCCTGGACCGGGAGCTGCATCACCTCCGCCGGGGTGTCCGTGAGGAAGGCCCGGGCCGCGAGGACCTTGCCCATGGCCCGGTAGACCAATCGCCACTCCGGTCCTGTCTGCGGAAACGGAAGGCCCTCCTCCTTCAGGAAGCACCGCGCGTCCTCCTTCAGGGTCTCCCAGCCCTCCAGGCGGGTCTGATTCTGGGCCTTGTTTTTCGGGCCCCGCTGCCTAGGGCCCTGCAGCAGTGGCAGAGACTCCCAGACTCCCCAGAGCTGGCGCAGGGTGTAGCTGTGCCCGAATCAGACCCCCAGTAGGCCTGGGAGTGTCCAGGACGAGATCTGGCGCGTCCAGTGGAAGTCCTCATCCGGATCGTGGGGGGCAGCCCAAAAGATGGATCGCAGGTCCCCAGGGTAGGGTCGGTCCCCCGCCTTCGCCTGCTGGTGCAACGCAGCAACGGAGTACCTGGCCCAGGGGAGTCCACCCACCTGGTGGTTCCTGGGACGCGTACCCTTCTCCAACGCCTCCGGATTCACCTTGGTGAGGTTTTTCGCCCAATCCGGGACGTGTACCGGGCCCGGTCGTCGGACCCAGCGGCCCGCAAAGATACGGACCTCTCCGACCCGTTTGCTCATCATCCAGCGCAGGACCGAGAGCTGCACCTCCGGGCCCTTGGTGTCCAGGCCCAGGTGCCGAGGGCCCTGACAGGCCGCCCACCATCCCCCCAGCCTCGGGCTCTGGCGTGACGAGCTCAGGTGCCGAGGGCCCTGACAAGCCGTCGGAGGGCCGCCGGGAAGGGATTCCTACCCAGCGAGATGACCGCCTTGGCCTAGGTAGGAGTCCGTGAGGGATGTGAGGTCGTCCATACTGAAGTCCCTCCATGCCGTTGTCGGCTCGAAGACCCCAGTCTCAATGGCGACCCGGACCTCACTAGGCCACGCACTGAAGGGAGGCGCGATGGGCTCGAGCATTCTGGTTTCGAGGGAGCCCTTCGCCTGTCTGGCTTGGTGTTTCGCTTTCGCCTCCTCCGCAGTGGTCTGGGCCTGGAGGAGCTCCGGTGTGGGTCTCCCCCAGTCCGCACCCAGCTTGTCCAGCAGCTTCTCACGGAAGAGGTCCAAGTCCAGGTTCTTCAGGAGCAGGCCTCCATCACCTCCTCCGTCAATGGCCCCCCCTTGAAGTTCGTGGAGGACCGCCGCGGAGCGCTCCACCGCTTCCACCTGGTCCTTCTTGGCCTCCTCCTGGGCGATGGTGGTGGCGTTGAGCCGGGTCTGAATCTTGAAGGCCTTCACCGCAGACGGGTGGAAGGCTCTGCATGATCACCGCCCGGACCGAGGAGGGGACGAAGTCCGAGAAGCTGGCCTGGTCCGGGTTCTCGCAGGCCATCGGGTCGGTGGCCAGCTCGCTGACGTCCACCGAGGCACTGAGCTTGAGGTCGCGGGCCCGGTCCGTGTCAGGGCCTTCGGCACCCGCGGACCGGGCCGCCGTCCAGACCGCATTGCCCTGGTCATCCACCGTCAACTGCCAATGCGTGCCCGCCATCTCCAGGGTGGCCGAGTTGGTCGCCGTGTCAATGGGCTCCGTCTTCTTGCCGCACCCCATGCACTTCGTGGCGCCCTTCTTCACCCAGGGCATGGTGCAGCAGGGGCAGATCCAGGATGTGGGCACCTTGCCCAGGGGGCGGTTCTCCAGGCCCCCGTACCCCAAGCCAGCGCGCTTGCCAACCTGCTGTCCCGGGGTGCTGAGCCGGGCCTCATGCTCGTACTTCATCTTGGCGATGTAGAAGGCCTCCACAACGCGCTCCAGGCCCCCCTGCTTGAGTTGGGGGCCCTCAAAGCCTCGCAGGAGCCGCTGGACGTCCTTGCCTGCAGTCGGCGGAGCCTAGTGGCCGTGGTCGCATCGAAGCAAGGGAAGTCGCCCGCCATCTGGTCGTCGCTGAACTGGTAGAGGCCCTCCGAGACCTTGAGGGCCTTGGTGAACACGCTCCCCCCCGGCGGGGGGGCTGCGGGGTTCTCATCCTCCTCCGAGGACGCCTGCTCCTTGACCTTCGCCATCAGCTCCCGGCGCCTCTGCCACTTGGCGTCTGCCCGGGCATCCAGGCGGGCCTCCTCCAAGCGGGCTGCAGCCGAGGGGGACCTGGGCATCGGCAGCTCCTTCTCGTCCTTCGCCAGGAGCTCCTCCATGGGCACGTCCTCCTCCGGCGGGTTCAGGAGCTCTGGGGGGCGTGTCAGGGCCTTCGGCACCTGCGCCACCCCAGGGGCTGCATCTTCCATCGGCTCATCCTCTGCCTTGCGCTTGGCCGGGATAAGGGGGGCCTGCTCCAGCTCATCTGCGCTGGAGAAGAAACGCTCGTCAGGTGCCTGAGGGACCTCAGCAGCCAAAACGGTCCATCCTTCTTCCTCCCTCTTCACGAGGCTCGCCAGGTACTTTGCCATGGAGGCCTTTGCCTTAGCCTTGGCCTCTGCTACCGCGGCACCAGCGTAGGCGGGGGCGTACATGGCTTTGAGAGTAGGGGAAAGAAAGATTTCAAATCACAAGACAAAAGATCAAAAGGTCCACTTGAGCCAAAATGGTGGCCCAAGTGGATACTTATTAAGAGTCAAGACAAGCGACCACCTACGGTTAACGCTTTAGCCCAATATTCTTAAGCAAATGGAAGGTCGTCCGAAGAGTCACAATGGACCTTGAAAAAACCAAAGTTGCAGCCACAAATTATCTGCCCGCCTCGCAAGGCACAAAAAGAAAAAAACTACCAGCACGGGCCACCAATGAAGCCACCCCGCACTTCTGCAAAGCGACTCGTTGGGGAAGACGTAGAACTTCCGGGCATTGCGGGCGGATGCCATCTCCTGAACGACAACTTGAGAGGCGGTCTAAACACCCCTAAAGAGGTCTTCAAGTTTAGAGCATGGGACCTTTGGCGAAGGGGCGACTCTTGAAACCAAAAACCAGGGCCCCTGCTAAAAGCTCAACTTTTTGGCGGGGTAAATGGAAACTACCACTAAATCAACTAAAGAGCGAATTACTAAGGAACTGGATGGCTGGGAACCAACAAAAAAACTGGAGTTTGCATGAGAGACGTGTCTTAGATCGCACCTCTCGAGCTTCACCTCACTCTTGGAACCTCCATTGAAATGGGCCCCGCCAACTGAAACGGGCGTGATCAACAGAAAGCAAGGCAATTGGACTACCAGTGCCCGCATTGACATCCCGTGCCCCCTAACTGTCAAGTACTGTCCGAAAAGCAGTGGTTGCGGGTGCTGGATCTGGGCATGTCAGAATTAGCACAATGTCTGCCGCCGTGCTTGAGCGTGTTTGAAGCAGATTGTTTACACGACCTTGCTGAGGCAAAGGAAAAACGACCAGCTGGTGGATGAAACGCATGTTGCCCAACCCTGGACTCACAACATGCATGCTTCTGGCACCCTTTTGCAGGCGACCACGGCCTGGTTGTTAGAACAAATTCAACCAACAACTTTGGCCTTGTGCGCGGAGATCACAAGCGTCCTTTTGTACAAAAAAGGCTGGCGCCTGGTTGCCAAACTGAAACCCCCGCTCCGCCAATCGATTTTCAATTAACTGGAAGCCCACTAAAGCGGACGCACCCTATTTAATCAACCAGGGATCTGTCCATCCGTGGTGTCTTTTTAAAGGGACATTCCCAAAATGGTGGGTTGTCATTTTGGTTTTCCTTCAAAGCCCTTTGCCAAGACAGGGTACCTGGACCCTCACAACTCCCTTTAAGATAGGTAAGTGTCCCAAATTTATGGGTGATGTCCTTCTCTTTCGTGTAGTGTGAGGGTCCAAGTACCCCCAACAAAAGACAATGGCGGGTTTTCCTTGTGGTTTTTCCTTCACAACCCTTGGCAAAAACGGGGTACCTCTCAAAAACCCAGAACAGGTCACCCTGAGTGTGCGGATGTTTGTGGTTGAAACCGAAAAACAACAAGTTTCACACACTCTTCTCAACAAAAACGCACGAAGCCTCCAGAAACCCTAGGCTTCAGCTTCCGTAAAAAAAAAGAAGAGGTTGACCCAATTTCGATGATGACAATCCTTGGGTTTCTCAGAGGCGGTTCTATGACTCCCATGGTTCTAATGGTGGTTTGAACCCGGCGATCCATCGATCGATCCAGTCCTTGGCCTTCTCCCGGTCACCCACCCCGCGCTTGGCGTTCGTCTTGGGCGCCGGCTCCTCGTTCAGCTCCGCCTCTGCCCGGACGTCCTAACGGTCCCGACGTGAGCGCAGGGCCGGTTGCGAACCGAACGCGGCGAGTCTCTGAATGAAACCGCCCCTCCTTCGGCGGTCCTTCGCTCGAACTGGGCATGTGGGGAAAATGGGGGGGAGGAGGGAAATGGTGGGTGTTCCTTTTGGTTTCAAGCACCCAAACAGGTACCCATCTGGCCCGGCAAAGTCCTGTTGGTTTCCTAAAACCGTGCCAAAAACAAATGTACCCTCAAAAGAGAGAGAGAGAGAGAGAGAGAGAGAGAGAGAGAGAGAGAGAGACAGAGAGCGAGCAGAGTACAAGCCCAACGCTCGTTCTCCGAACCCGATCCTCCTTGAGGTCCCCCGTCTCCACACGGCACAGCGCCCGCAGCCGGGAGTAGATCCCCATGTTCCGGTGCCTTACCTCTTGCAGCACCGTGTAGGGCACCACCACCTCACGAGAACGGGTGGCGAATCAACGGGCGTTTGCTCCCCTACACTTTAACATGGAGCCCGAAAAACCACCATCCTGGCCTCATCCTTCTACCATGATATAACCGCCCTAAGTGATGGATTAAACGGTTAACCATTGTCAGAGGAATCTGATTTTGGGAGAGGGACCACCCTTGTTGGGTTCAAGTGAATCTGCCAGGGAGCAATACCACCATCCTGGCCTCATTCTTTTACCATGATCAAAATCACCCCCTAAGTAATGAATGGGTGAAAGGGAAACAACCGATTCCATTTTCTGACTTTGAGAACTCCCAGAAACCATCAAAACAATGAATGACCCCAGCCATTGTCAGAGGAATCTGAGTTGGGGGGGACCCCCCTTTTTGGCTCTCTCTCTTTCTCTTCTCCCGTGGATTTTGTAGGTTTAATGGCAAAACCATTTATTTCCGAAAGATCTCAGTCAGGGCTGCACAAGAACGCCACTTTCTGGAACCTGGTGACATTTGCTTGCGACGCTTACGCAAAGCGGGCGAGACAAACTTCGCAACCACCCGGAACTCAGCCACGCTCAGGTTGCCTGTTGTATCCTCTACTCGGCACGAACACTATGAGGCACACCAGCCATCCCACGTAACCAAGTCCATTGGCACGAGAGCAGCTGTCGCAACCTCCGAAGCCCCTCGTCGACAAACCAACCGCTTTTAAGTTCCGTGGCTTATGCACACAGACAGAGACAGCAACAGTTCAACCCACACAAGAGAGGAATCTGCAGGTTTTGACCAGAGAGCAAACGCGGGAATCGAAGCGCCCCGTTCCCCTTGGCTTCTCTCCATTTGGCCACGGGTCAAAACCCAAATCGTACCCCCAGTGAACATCCCAATCCCCACTAAAATAGACTAAAAAGGGTGGTGCACCGAAAACCAACCAAAATGGGATCCCAAAACGGTTTTGACCACCACAGCCATTTGCATCTGCGGCACATGGTTAATGCACTCGTCTTCCGCGATCAGGTCGATCTGATGGAGGACGATGTTGGTATCCAGGACTAGCACCTGGAGTTGAGTTTTCTCACCGCAGATCTCGCAGGGAGCCATGCGAGCCCGATCAGCCTTCATCCGGGTGCAGCTCAAAACGGGGAGCCCCACAATGGACGGTGTCCGCCTGGTTTCCGCTACCCAGTTCAACAACCCACGAAGGCTTTCTGGGCATCCCAAGTCAACAAGTTAGGAACTCTTTGCAGCCTCCATATTAGGCTGGAATTAGAACCCGGCAAACAAAAATCTGTTTTGCCTGGGTAGTGGAAAACAAAGGGAGCCCCAAAAAAGCAAAAAGGGGAGCGAATTCTGGGGAAGCATAAAGAATCAAAAGCTTGACGCCGAAACAACAAACCTTGACAGGGCCTTGTTTCAACTGCCGGACGTATTTGACGTACCTTTCGCCCTTCCTTAAACCAGCACCATGGTCCAAACAAGCTCGGACTGGTTTTGTGTCCAAATTAGTTGGACCAGAGCCGGTTCGAAGGAACAGGGCGCCTGATCCGCGCCCTCAAAAGGCTCCGGCACAATGTCGTCCCGCAAGTAGACCTCCCGCAGCACCTGCCGGTGCTAATCGGCGTGAGCTGCCGCAATGTGAGTTGGTGGGAGGGTCAAAAATGGCGAACCCAGAACCAGGTAAAGAAATAGAAAGGCGGATCTCCGCAGCGATTTATGCCTGGGATCGTCCTTCACCTTCATCTACCCGAATCGGTTTTGATTGTGGCTCACATGGCTTCGAAGTTACAGTAGAGAACCCTTGGAAAGCCTGAAGCATATGATATCCCATGCTGCCCATCACAGGGCACCCAGCTGGAACTCAGCCCCATATGTTGTTGATTTGTTTTTCATGGATCATGACTTAATTTGGTTTTGCAGTAGCCCACAGGCTCATTGTAATTGTTTGGGACCTTACAACAGGATGGATTTGCGGCGAAATATTCTAATCGCCTTTGTAATAGCAAACCGTTACCAGCCGTTTGAGAATACGGGAATGAGGTCACGTGGGTTTTCAAGACGAAGTCCCCAAGAAAAATCAGGAAACTCCAGCGTTGATGCCAGTGAGCGAGCTAATCACAGGCACAAAGACATGGCCCGATTTTTGTTTGCACGCGGGCTTCCCAGCAAAACGACCCCGGCACTTTTTGGGGAAAATGCTCTTTGGGGGACTCTTGAAGCGGGAATTCTGGTTCTGCTAACGCCAAAGGCCAACTATTTCAGCAAAAAAGGGAGTTCATGGTTGTTTTTGTGAAACATGTTACATTTTGCTTGTTGTGGTTTAGGGGGAAATCCAACCACTTAACTGCTAAAAATTTACATTGTTGCTCCCCTTCCAACGTCAACCAAGATTTAGACAGCTCAAGAAGGAACCTGATGAAAGACCATCTTGACCCCTGTCAGGTTCCATGTTGATTGATGGGAGGGTAGTAGTGTTGACCCAGGATGAATAAACCCGTCCCACTATTAGGGGGTGTTCCCTCCAAAAGTGATGAATCCCCACTCAAAGCAGACACCCCCCTATTAATCAGCCAGGGGTTTACTAATCCGAGGTTAACATTAACTGTCTAGACGCCATGGCACCTTGCGGATCTTGTTCTGCCGCGTCCGCCGCAGCCAGCTGCTGAGCTGGCGGCTACTGCTGGGCACGTCCTCTGCGATGTCCGCCTCCGTGTCCATCGCGGAGGCTAAGCCGCCGCTGCAAGCGGGGCAAAGGCAGGCCTAGGCCCTGCTGATTCTGGGCTGCCCTCAGATCCCCCGCTAAAAGTTCAACTTTTAGTGGGTTATATGGAAACTGCGACTGAACACTAAAAAGCTAAAAGGCTAAGGAACCGGATGGCTGGGAGCCACAAAGGATTTGATGGGTAGAGGGTGCTTTTGCTGGACTTGGCGCGGCACAAGGGCAAATGGGTACAAAACAAGCCACGCAGTTTTCGGCGGATTCATCTGGAAGGCAGCGATTGTTTCAGGAGATGACGATATGGGCGTAATGTAAGGCGCCTTGTTGTTCAAACAACTGGCTTAGACATGAATGATGTGGAAGCTAATCATCTCAGCATGGAGGCTTGATTGGTACATGATTGCCAACTGCAAATGAAATGCTCCAAGTGCGGTGCGTGTTGTGACACAGCTTGGCACTCCGGTTGTGGGGGGTGGCTTCTTGCTACTCCGAGGATCCATATCCCATGAAAGCCGGGACTCCGCAGCTAGAGCTTCGCGTGAAAGAATCCAGCGGCATCCGATGTGAGCAAATGGACCAAATCAATTAGTCAGGGTTCTCTGGCTAGGTCCTCCAGAGTAGAGAGGTTAGAATAAGGGTACCCTTTTTTCTGTGGTCTATTTTAGTAGGGGAACCCTCCCCCCAAACAAGGGTAAAAGGGCACCACTGGGGGACCTAGCTGGATCTCCCCTCAGGCTGCAACTCACGGGTGCTTTCCCTTGAAACTGCCACTTTTCGGTTCCAAACGAGGGAGAATTGGCTCGGAAGCAACTTCCAAGTAGCGTCCCAATCAACAAGTCGCCCCAAGAAACGCGGCACAGCCCAGGTCTTACAGTCCTCTCACCCCGTCACAACTCCTCCGAGCGCAAGGAGTCTCGGACCAACTCCCCCACAGCGGCGGCGATCTCCTGGGGCTGTGCAGTCGATACTTCTGAACATACCCCACCTCCCAGCCTCGGGTGTGAATTTTTCAGGGGACCCTTTGGTGGACATCATTTAGGTGTTGAAACTCATGTCTACCAGAGACTGGTGAGGTGGTCCCCTGACATAAAATTCACTGCCATAAGCCATATATGTAAGGATAAATCATGGGCCATGGGGTACCCTGGATGGGCCCTGTAGCCCAATCCACTTATCACCGATGGGCTGTGGTCTGTAGATGGGATGTCTTCAGCCTTTGTCCATAGCTTTGTTTGGTTGCCCTTCACAAATCAGGCGTTGAAGGCTCAGGCCAAAGAAAGACAAACTGGGCACGAGTGACATTGCACAAAGCAAGATCCTTCATTAACCAAAGTTTTCAGCAGTGCAGTCGTCAAAACCCCGACCATGCCTTGCACTCACGTACTAACTGTTGAATGTTGTTTTTCAGTGAGACTTCGCGAATCAATATCAATGATGTGCTGTGCATGCTCACATGCACAACCCAACCGGAGCCAGCCGAGCCGAAACTTGCACCGCAACCCACAAGAAGCACGCACACACACACACACACCCACATACACCCACATACACCCACCCACCCACCCACCCACCCACCCACCCACCCACCCACGCACGCACGCACGCACGCGCGCATGCGCGCGCACGCGCGGCACGCGCACTGCACGCGCACGCACGACGCGCGCGCATCGCGCGCGCCCGCGCCCGCGCGCCCGCGCGCCGGCCCGCACGCCCGCACGCCCGCACGCCCGCACGCCCGCACGCCCGCACGCCCGCACGCACGCACGCACGCACGCACGCACGCACGCACACACACACACACACACACACACACACACACACACACACACACACACACACACGCATAGGTGTCCTTTTGGACACATAGACGGCCCTGGTAAATGGAATACAACCCATCTAAACCAGTGGAACCCTTCTATGTTTGACCACACTACCCTAAAAAGGACACCTATGCACACACGTGGCAGCGTGTCGTTCTTCCGTGCGTGAAATGGGCTTGCGCTCCTCGAAGTCATCTTGCACCAAGCGCTCGGCGGGGCTGGTTGCCTAAGAACTCCCAAATGGCAGTGACGTCACAGTCAAATGGCAGAATTATGCAACGCATAGGTACATAAATTGCACACATGGATATTATTTGATTTTAAACATAATACACTTGTATCTATTTGAATATATATATATATTATACCTATATATTGTATAAGAATAACAATCAAGTAAAAGATAAAATAACAAATACAGCATGTCGGCCGTGGTCGGGGCGAGCCATGTGCCAACAGATTGTCACTCGACACGTGAAGGGGCACACAATTCAGCACATTTCAGCATGTGTTGCTAGCCGATGCATGTGCAATAAGGCGAAAGGAACTTGGGCGCGCAACCCACATCAGTAGGGAAGATCCCACGCGTATAAATGAAAAGCAGTTTTTTTTCTCCGGAACTACACACATTAATTTCAGTGTGTGCTATGAGGCGCCCGAGGCATCATCTTCCCTCGGTTGCTTTCTGCTCCCCTGCTAAAAGTTTAACTTGCGGTTTAATGAAAAACCCATTTATTGGCAAAAGGTTAAAGTCCTAACATCCAAGCAAAATGCACCAAAGTTCTCAAGTTTGCAGCGCCCGAGTTTCGTTTCTAGATGGTATTTTGGGGCGCGACAAGTGGACTGAACACTGCGCCAGGTCTGCAAAGACCAGATCGCCGGAACTGTTCCCTGAAAAAGCTAGAGACCAAAGGAAACCAAAGGGGCACCAAGGGAAAGGTTACCATTGTGTGGCCTTGGATTCCCAAGGAACCGAAGTGGCCTCGGATAACACGAAAGGGACACCTTTGGGAATGGCCTAAAGGAAGTCACGTACCACAGAACCCAAAGGAAAAACTTCGAACCAAAGGAAACCAAGGCTTGGTTCACGTTGGAAGGGGGGCAACAAATCAAATTTGAGCAGTTCAGTGGCCACCAAGCCACAATAGGCAAAAACGAAAACAAAAAAAACAAAAAACGACAACCATGAAGGGAGACTGTGGTCATCGCAAGCCTTGAACCGACCTCCCGGATCTCCAGTCTGAGTTCCCAGCCATGCCATCCACTCAGCTGCGGATCCAATCCAAGCGCCCGGAAGAAAACCCTTGTCTCTGATTCATGGTGTGCTCTTATTAAGACACTGGGTCCTCCAGTAGAGAGGTTAGAATAAGGGTACCATATTTGTTTCTGTAGTCTATTTTAGTATGGCAGCCCTCCCCCCCAAAAAAGCCTAAAAGGGCACTACTGGGGGACCTAGAGACATGTCTCTTGCACTTATGGGCACTCAGAACTTAGTCCTGAGCGGGAGAGGGTCAACCTGCCTCCGACATGCTTCGTAACTTGGGGTAGACAGCAAGTTCCGACTCTGCTAGACTTGCTCTGCGGCAAGTGAATGGTTTACCCATGAAGACCTGCCAAACATCGAAGAGAC
>CAUJNA010000832.1:55000-62500 GCA_963377175.1 Effrenium voratum
GTTCGAAATGAGATCTCGTCCCGGACTTAGGACTGCTAAAACTCACCCAGGTACTAGCACCGACAAGTCGCTTCTGCAAATGGACATAGAATTTAGAAAGGAAATCAGGCAAATGTCCTACCCCTGTCGTGTGATCGACTGTCTCCTGAGAGTCATAATCAAAACCTAGTACTGGAAGGTCTGCCAATGCCAAGAACAAAAAAAGCAGCCACCATTTTTGGCCTAGGCCCTGCAAACTTCAACTGCCGACCAGAATTCGAGAAGTAGTGTTGCTTCTCAAAGCAGGGTGCTTCTGGCTTCCTTTAAAAAGCACCCAATAAGAGATCCACCATTTTGAGAAGCCCCCACATGGTGGGCACTGCAGGCAGCCGCGTCGAGTCGGCCGCTCAAAGCTGGGGATGGGGTGGCCGCAAAGACCAAAGTGTGCGCTTGTTTGTCGGATATGACCCAACATGGAAATGGGTTTGTCCAAGTCCAGGCACATAGCATGCCAAATATATCCATAGCACCTCAGAATGATTCCAAGCCCATTGGATGGGTGTGACATTTCTCTGCTCTGGGCCGGCCATTTGATACACTCAGTTGTTCAGTGACATTGGAAAAAAAGGGAACCCTTTTTTGGGAAGACCATTTTAGTGGGGCAGTCACCAAAAAAAGAAGGGAAAAAGAATTGGAGCCGCTGAACAACTGAGTTACAAGATGGCGGCATCCTCCCAATCTGTTGCTTGACGCCGGCCATTGGCGCCTCCATCATTTTTCTGGACCTCTCCTGGCCCAGGTGTTTTTTGTTTTTCTTTTCTTTTTTCCGGGCACTCGATGAGAACCCAACTGCCAGCGCCATGTGGGCGTGTCAAGATACCCCCGGGTTCGAAGGACACGTTAAGGGGAAGCACACCCACAACTGTGGGGTTCCCAAAGCAGAGTCCATCTATGGGTAAACCACGCTGACCCCTTTGTGGGGTTCCCAAAGGAGACAAAGTCTGTCTTTTTGAGTTCTACCAAGCTGACCTTCGACTCCGCGTTTGCCGAAACGCGCCAAATCCGTCTATGGAAATCAACCAAGCTGACCTTCGACACCGCGGTCCGCGCCTGGCGTGAAGCTGCAGGTGATGATGATCGTCTGATCAGCCAGCCAAGTCTTGTTGTCCGCCAGCATCCGCGCGTGGAACGTCACGTCCTGCCATTTCCCCACCGAGCGGCGTGGCCGGGAGCGAGGGTGCGACCGCAGGGTCTGACAGTGGTCGCCATCACCATGACTTCCATTTGGTTAAGACCGCTGGAAAACATGAAAATATGTCCAGTAGTGATAAATTCCTTTTAACACCAGCAAGGGAGAATAAAACATATTCTTGAGCAAATGGAAGATGACGATGTTCCTGAAGCGAGCCTAAAATGTCCAGGGTTCCGATTCTGGATCTCAAGGTCGACTTGAGCCTAGCCGAGAATTGGGCACATGATTTGAATTTGGCTCGGGGGCATCAAACATGGAACCCATTTTATCAAACTGAGGTTGCCCAACTGAAGCAGAATGAACACACAACCTGGGGGCAAAGGGTCTGCAAAAGATGAACAAATACCAATCTCCTGTTGGTTCCCTTGGGACAAATGAAAAGCTATGGGCCATTCAGCACCCAGTACAGTTTTCAACCACCAAGAGCGCCCGGATTTCCCGCATGGCGATATTCACAACCATCTTCTCTACACACCGGCAAGATCCGGCAAGTAGGCCAAAAGAACACCAGCCAAAGGCCTGTTTCTATGTGACTCGAAGGCAGTTCCCATCTCTTTGGCCTGGGGCTCACTTCAGAGATTCGCAGTCCCTTAGGCGATCTTTCTTGCTTCAAAAGTTGGGCCGGGGGCACAAGGCACCAGCGTCCCAAAACCACCCCCCAAATGAATGTTTAAGGGAGTGCAGCTTCTGCCCCCCTACCCCCCCTTCCCCCCGCTCCCCCCCTACCCTTTGCCGTGTGCCGCTCAAAAAACACCTCCGCGCCTGCGGGCTCAGGTGCGGCTGCTCTTGCGGCTGCCTCAGGGGAACAGCCCCGGTGGGAATGACCCCATTTAAACCAACAACCCAAGAAACCACGAGTTGGGATGGTTTGTAGGGGTCATTCCATTTCTCATTCCCTGAGCACCAGCAAGCAAAGGAAACCAAAGGGTTGGAGTGTCCGAACGGGGCCTGTGCTTTACAGCTGGCGGTATCTGCAACTGGTAGCCAGCTCCTTTGGCAAAGGATTGTGAAGAAACCAAAAGGCATGGCATCATGGCACACAAAAGTGTTGTTCCCCTACTGTACTCAGTGTGTTTCTTTCTTCGAATGGCGGCATGAGAAAAACTCCAGGCGTGGCGAAGAAATATAGATATGTCACAAACCGGGCCTTTGCTGTCTTGTGCTGACAAAGGGAGAAGCATTTGTGCGCTCCAGGTTCCAAATATCCTTCCAAATAAACCTAAACCGGCACTGCGCGTTTGCGTGCTGCTGGTTTGGTTTCGACCAGTTCGGCGCTAAGGCCAAGCCCTGATGCCCTGCTGTGGTCCGGAGAACATGAGAAGCGATGTGTTCGAATGCCCTGTCTTTAACGCACCAGCATCTATCAGCAAAGTGAAAGGAGGCTCCATGGAGGAACAGTGCAAAACTGTTCAACCTTGTCATAGTGGTGTGATTGTGGTGCAATTCTGGTGCGATAAGGGTGCGCTTGTGATATCAAGCGGTGTCATAGCGCATGGTCATATGGTGTCAGGAGTCGAGTGATGGTGGTCTGGTGATGCAAACTGATTACACAGCAGAAAACATTTTTTGATGACTGTGGTATCATTGCGGTTCCACGGTGGGGGCATGATTGCACAATGGTATGTAGGTGTCATACAAGGGTCAGGGTGAGAGTGGCTGCAGAGCAAGTTAGGAACATATATGCAGAAACATGAACCACGTGTAGGATCCTCGTCATGACAAGTACCCATAAGACAAGGCCAAAAGCAGCTTTCACCAGAGTCTATCTGAAACCATGTCTCAATAGGATCTACAAAGACAGCCTGTGCTTTTTGCTCATCTGTGGCTCTGTGGAAATAGTGTGTTTCTCCTGGATGCTCATTGGGAAGCGGAAAAGACTTCATTAAGGGTCGAGATTTAATTTGGGATGTTTTTTTTGGATTTATTTTGCTTTCCATCCTGGCCACTAAAATGCTGTGATTTACAACATGTTCTCGCGACATGTACGTATTTTACGCTAGTCCATCAACATCATCAGCATCGTTTTCAACATCCCCCGCATGTCCAGCCAACATCCCCAGCATCACCAGCAACTTCCCTTCATTAATCTTCTGGGTCATGAACGCGGCGCGGGGACAATCGAACCACATGGCGAAGCTAAAAGGGAACCCTGCAATGTTGGCTGGTTCCCATAGAGTATGCGCATATCGGCTGATGGAATTATATATCAATACTAAATTATCAGTACTGGCATAGGTGACCTGTTGAAAACAAGATGGTTTTCAATAGAAAATTGGGAATAAAAGCTATGTAAACCAGCAGACCCAGTCTATGTCTTGCCAAACTAACCAAAAAAGACTCGTATGAGTAGTATGATGTGTCTCAAACTAGGGAGACCAGTGGTAAAGAAACACGGCTTCTTGTGCTGTATGGTAAAGGGAAACCAAAATTGCTGTTTTGTTTTCGTTTTGCTTTTGTTTCTGCTTGTTTTTTGGGGGGGGATTCCAGCCCTATTTGGAGACAAACCCTCCCACCGCCCCCGGGTGTTTCGCGAGCCGCGGGGGTTTGGGGGTTTGGCCGAGCTGCGTGTGGATCCACCCTAGCGGCTCCAGGTCCCTCAGGTGGTCGTGGTCCGGCAACTGCTGCGGCAGCGTCACGTTGCCTCAGCGTCCGACGGAAGCGACGTCCTCCGACGAACGCCAGGGATCGAAGGGCGGGCCCGGCGCCCAGTTCGGTTTGGTCACTTCAAGCATTTGATACACTTTGAGGGGTTCTGGAGGCCCTGAGGAATTGGTGGCCCAACTGTCCTTCCACCTGTTGGTTCTTGTAATCTTTTAGTACTCTGTTCATAGCCTACAGGAGTGGCTCCACAGATTCGCCACATCATAACAGCTCCTTAGCTCTGAGCCTCAAAACCACCTCGTTACAACTTGTCCAAAAGGTTTATGTTTAAAAAGCTTTACTATACAAATATATCACCAGTATGACATCAGGTAGTAGAACCACCTTCTAACATGGCCTGTTTTTGGAGAGGTGGCTGGGTTCGGCGCTTCTCAAATGAAGATCATGTCTTCCGTTTGAATTTGGAAACGTGGACCGCGACTTTTCCGCTTCACAGGTGTGCAGCAAGCCAATTTGCCCAAGGCCTGCAGTGGTTCTCCCTGCTCCCTGACAAAAACCTTCCGAGTCCAAAGCCTTAAGGTTTGCACCAAATACAGTATCCCTGGAGTTTTCTTTTCGACGCCGAATCACTCACTCAGACTCTGTCCGTTTTCTGAAGCTTGCCATCATTCTTCCGCATTTCGGGCAAAAAATAATGGCAACACCGACCCAGGGCTCCGAGTGGTTTGCCCAGGTCCGTTTCAAAGGTGCCCACCTGCGAGGCCCCAATCGCGCCAGGGCACTGTGTGTGCCGACCTGGGGCACCATCACCATGCACCTCGATCCACATCCGCCCCATTCTTCGGGGTCTGCTTTTAGGCCCCCATTTAGGAGACCCCACCCCCCAACCCCCAGAATGGTGGTTCTCCTTTCGGCGTTCCTCCTCTTGCGGGCACCCTGAACAACGAAAACCAAGGGACGCTCAAACGGGAGCTTCGACTTTTTGGAGGGCGAGGGGGTGCCGCTCGGCACCAAATGTTGACCCAACTTTCCGAAATTTTTGCCGTGACCTGAGGAGTTTTTTCCCGGGAGGCCTGGAAGCAGGGCATGCCACACATGGCATCCAGTTGGGGTCTTGGACCCCACCAGTTGGGCTATGGTCCTCCAGTAGAGAGGTTAGGGTTTAGGGTACCAACTTCTTTCGTCTATTTTGGTAGGGGTCCCCCAAAAAAGGCTAAAAGGGCACTACTGGGGGACCCAGTATGCTTGTGGGAGGCACGAATCTGCTTCAATTGGCTATCTCCAACGGAGACCCGCCCCTTCGCTTTTCCGGGGCGCCGAATCTCCTTCACCTGCGGGTTATCCGGCGGCGAGATGCCGTAGAGATACGCGGCGACCTGCGTCCGCAGGTCCTCAGACGAGAAAGCTGAGGGACTCACTCGGATTCTTTTGGTGAATCATACCGTGGATGGTTGCGAAATCTCTTCGCACAACATAAGAAACCATCGGGAACCTCGGGAACATCGGGAAACCATAACGTTTGCTACGGTATTTACAGGGGAATCGAATCACTACAGGGCTTCTGAACGATGGCGCAGGATTTCGTACATCCACTTTACTTGAGTGCGAGTTTTAATCAGGGATCTTTTGGTGAACCTCACTCAAAAGATGAAATGTCAGTCCACCGACCTCATTTAAGGTGGTCCCCGTTAAGACTCATAGCCAATTCACCAACCAAACTGCAGGAACCTTAGCTTGGGCACAAAGACTTTTGCACAAGCCAGCCATGTCTCAACATGGTTTTGTGATTAGAGACCTAAAATCAGGGACTCCCTGGTCGTCACAAAATTATTGTCCTGTAAGTCGTCCAATAATGATGAACCGAACACCCTTTCGTAGTGATGCTTAATATGGCCGAATGCGGGCGTGCAGCAAACAAAGTAGTTTTGTGTGTGTGGCCCAACAAATGCTGCGCAAACCACAGCGCGCAACAAGCAAAGCTTCTGCAATGAATGACCAGCCTTTTGACAGAACCCTACACCAATAAACAATCAATCAAACCAACAACCAAACAACCAACCCACCAACCAACCAAACAAACAATCAAACAGGCCAACAACAGCGAGCGCACACACACACACAAGGACAGCATGGGTAGCTCGGCCAGTTCTTCCAAGAATGGCGCCCTTTGGCTACATGCCAAAATGTCATAACGTCGGCAAACTTATTTAGAAATTTAGACGAGCGCGGTGGATATCAACCCAAGATATGGTTGTAACGCTTCGGCATGCAGGCGGACTTTGTTTTATCAGTTGTTACTCTTTGTCTTGCGCAAACAACACAGCAAAAGCGAAGGCAATCGGATTGCGATGCGACGAGCACAAGCAGTAGGTCCAAGCTGCACTGATGCAAATGAAGGTCTTCAGGATGTTCTTGGGCATGACGTACGTGTAACCTGTCTCCCGGATGTCCTCGCTGTTGACATACCTCGGCGCTTCAGAAGAATCAACATGCCATGTCGAAATGTCTCAATGCAAAACGAAAAACAGAATAGGGTTGGCAACATGTTGGCTCAACATTGCCCGTGGTTTCTATCTCGTTCTACAACCCAGTGATGTAAGCCCAACTCCGATCACTGCTGGCCAGTTCACCCAACATGGTCTTTTTGGGGGGGGGTCGGTCTTTTAGGGGATGATCAGATTCGGCTTAAAGGCGAGTCCTGGGCCGGGGGCAAGTAATCCCTCAGGCAATCCCTAAGGAGAACATACCCGCTGTGGTAGCATTCTCAGTGGCCGCCCTGGGTCTGACACTATGGCGCAAGAGCAACGCAGCAAGGCTTTCCTGCCTATGCTTGAGTCTGAGTCAAAGAAGGGCCTTGAGCCTCAATGTAACAGTGAGAATGTATGACTGCAACAAGGTCAATTGGTTCAAAACAGAACACAAAACAGACACAAACTTCGTTTGACCTTCAGCGTCGAATTACTGTCTCAAGGTTCTATGCCGTAGCCATAAAATGGTGCGCCGTAGCCATGGAAAAGCAAAAAGATCGATTGCAAGCGTAACCAAAAGGTCACTCTCGTTTGTGACTCGGACATGTTGGGTTTGCCTGTGTATTTACAGGCACTTGCAAACTGACGGCAACTGTGCTCCAATTCGCACACGAATGGCATCCTGGCTTGCAGCCTGAACAGCCAGAGCGGTGAGATCCACGCTGACGTTCTGTTTCATCAAGCTTTTGGACCTTGCCCTATTCACGACTGCCTTGTGGCTACACCTTCCCAGTCTCTTTCCTGACGGCCCGTGCGTCGGCCTGGCCGAAACAAAGCAAAAAACAAAAGTGCGCCAGCCCGGCCTCGATCAAGGCGCGGCCCGGCGGGCATCCTTGCTTCGCAAGATGGCCGGAACATATCTCTTCATTTGCCTCCATATCTGCTCCAGAGTCGGCATGCTGCAGATATTGATGATCTTGATGAACTGTATTTTCCCGTGAACCACCTTCTTGAAGGTCAGGTTCCGTTCACGGCATATGGCTTTCCAAGAGAAAGCTCCATCACCATGCACTACGCTTCCAGCACGGACATGCGTGAGAAGCCGGCTTCCGACCACATCAGAATGGCTTTCACAGGGCGGCCGCGAGCCTGTGTCAAATTTCCAGGTCTCACTTCCAATCCGTTTGCGCCCAACACGGA
>CAUJNA010000832.1:67500-146269 GCA_963377175.1 Effrenium voratum
ACATAAGCTCAGGTGATATCCCCAAGAACGTTGGCGGAACCCTGTGGAACCCTGGTGGAACCCTGGTGGAACCCTGGTGGAACCCTGGTGGAACCCTGGTGGAACCCTGGTGGAACCCTGGTGGAACCCTGGTGGAACCCTCGTGGAACCTTACCTCAGGGCCACCCGGGACCACCCCGGAGCCTATCTGGGCTGAGACCCCAAAGCTTTCAGCTGTTAGGGGCAAAAACAAAAAAAAGGGGGGCTCAGTCTCCCCCCCCCCCTCCCCGCCCCGCTCCTTGCCCTGCTTCTCCAAATCCGCGATCTGCTGTCCTGAGCTCTCAGTAGCTCATGCCCGGCAAACATGTATCTGGGCAAGCCATGATTCACAAGTCTGAACTAAGTCTTCAAGGATCAAAAACCTCCATCACAGGCGTGCTTTTACCAGAGTCTGTGATCATTTGCCAAGATCTATTCAAACCTGGCGGGCATTTGTCTCTCAACTCCTTCCGCATCGCCTAGGATCCCGCTTGGCACCATTTCACCGCACGTTCGGGATCGGCGCACGGACAATTGGTCTCCACATGGCTGTGGCTCAAAAATTGGTACCCAAATGGCACTTTGGTACATGGAACCAAAGACTAAAACCTGCGTAACCCCAAAGGTAAGCCTAAAGCAGCTCCACGAGTACCGGGATACCAGCAACGCTATCAAACGGTGCTGGACAAAATGCTCGCCTCAATTGGCAGCCGTGTTGAGAGAGATTCACCTGGTCCCAAACTAAGATGGACATGCTGGGTTCAACACCCAATTTTGCTTGTGGCGAGTTTGTGCTGATTTGGAAAGATATGCCGCTGAAATGAGCTCAAGAAGAGGCAAGCAACACGGCTCTCAAACCCCCAAGACTGCAGTTCAAGCTTCTCTGGATGGATGGAGGGGCAATCTCCATACCAAGGATGATGTCGCGGATCTCGCTCTGCGTCAACGAGGCAACGTTGACGTTGTTCTTCTTGCCTTGGCATGCAGACTATGCGAGCGTGCGGCAAGGGCGTTCAGCTAGTTGAGCAACCCTCTGACCGAACGAGCAAGGTCTAGCCTTTTTTATGGACCTCCAAGGGGGGGGGGCTGTGGGGAGGGGGGACTCTTGATAAGGCCTCAGTTTGGGCTTATCCTTGGCTTATCCTCATCCGAGGATAGCCCCCAGGCCCTCTAGCCCCCCCTTCATGAAAAGCCATGTGCTTCCAAAAGGTCCTTGTGGGGCATCTGGGGTCATCCGGCTGCTTTGATGTTCTTTGCCTGACCCTGAAACACATGGCAGGTTTCCTCAAGGGAAACACCCAAAGATATGGTTTCCAAATTGGACAGCAACCACAGTGATATTCAATATCGAGGTCCTGTGTTGCTGAAGCAAGCCTGCCTGCAACAATTATTTTTCGACTCTTGAGCTATGGGCCATTTGGGTCTAGGTCTGGTGTTGCAAGGAATGCAACATGAAACTCGACACTACAAAAGGGTCAACCGGCTTCCAAGCATTTCCACGTAGGCTAAGCATTGTGCCATGGCACAATGAAGATCTCTCAAATGGTCAGGACAATGCTTGACGTTGTTTGGTTGGTTCTTCCGACAAGGGATATGGCCATGGGTCAAACCCCCGTACCCCCGGTGAACATCCCAATCCCCACTAAAATAGACTAAAATGGGTGGTGGTACCATCAGTTTTGAACCAACCAACCAACCACAATGCTGTTTGTAGTCCACTGTTGGTTTGGGAAGGACATTTGGGGAGCCAGCTTGCCCAAAAGGCAAGGAGACAACCCTATTTTCCCATGTTCTTGGGCGGGGAAACATGTGTGACTTTGTTGGTTGCGCATGTGAGCCGGGACAAAATGGTGTGGAATCGGGGTGACCCCCCCTGTCCTCCCAAAACTGACAATACACTATGTCCGTTGCTGACGGTCTCGGGCCCATCAAACTGACATGCTCAGCATTGTGCGTTTGAAGGGAACCCATTTTTGGAAGTACCTTTGAGAACCCATGTTTAAAGGGAAACCACCCCAGAACAAGTAACTTTGAGAATCTGTCAAATGGAACCACTCTAAGGAACTTGTGGTAACACCCAAATTGCGCTTCTTTTCGCTTTCCTGTAACCCAAGCTGAATTGGTACGGGTACCCTCAAACACATGCGCACACACACACACACACCCATGTAAGGAATGTCTGCTTTGAACATCACCCCTTCAAAAGGTGCGCATGCTCAAACAGCCCCAACCCGGCCCAACCTAGGTGGTAGGCTAACGGGAAACCATTCCAGTTTCTGACTTTCATAACCCGCAGGAATGAAAAAAAAAAACATGACCCCAGTGCAAGGGCTGACTCTTGGCCCAGGAAAGCCATGCGTGTCCTCAATTGTTAGTAACCTTGTTTGCAGTGTTAACGGGAAGCCAACCGGAAAAGTCCGTCGAGCATTTTGGCGGGTCCATCAAGAAAACATGCCCAAATAGGGTTCATTGGGACTCCACTCCCCGATTTTGGGTGGTGTCCCCTGGGTGCCCCTGAAAAATGACACCCATTTTGGAGCCAGAGGGTCTCTCCTGGTCCAAGCGAACCTAACTCTAACTGTCTGGGTTTTTTGAAGGCAAACCAAGCCGGATTTTGAAGGTCCCGGTCCGGCCCCCCCCGAAAAATCACATGAAACACCCATCTTTGATGCCAGAAAATCCCGAACATGGTCCTCCCCCGCGATTTGGTGCCAGAAATCCCGAAAATAGCCCTCCACCCCGCGTTTTTTGGGGGTCCCCCAAAAAAAAACACACGACACGATCCCATTTTTTCTCACTTCTCGCTTGGGTCACCGTAGTCTGCCAGGATCAGATCCTTCAGCTGCACCTCCACGTGGATCCACTCGTCGTCCGTGAGGCTCGGCCACACGTGGTGGGGCTGCGTCACCTGAAAACCCGTGGATGGCCACTGTGACAAAAGCCAGAGTCGATAGGGGTCGCGTATACATATATCATATATAAATTGATTCATGTGTTTTACACCAGGCAAATGGGGGATTGATCATGTTTATCAGGGTATCCTCTCGGTCAACTAACCTGGAACTGGGCCTGCGAAACGGCGTACGCGCCCTCAAATTTCTAAACTGGAGGGTGGGAACGCAGGTCCAACCGAATGATGGCTCGGCAAACATGAGGATCACCCCATGAGTGACAAAAGCCTGGTATAGCATTGGGAAAAATCACTGGCTGATGCCTCTTCTGATGTTTCCGAAATAATATCTGACATCTTGTGGTTGGCTGAAATCCTCCTGATAAAAGTTCCGTTTGAATGGTTCATGACTCATTTCGTTCATTCGATCTCTAACATGTAAAAGGCCGAAGGCCCACAGCAAGCCCAGCCCTTCGTAGAGGCTCCCGGCGTTTCGCACTTTGGCCAAATCAATCAGAATCTGCGTTTAAAAAACACACACAAAATGTTGCCGTTGGGAAAAGCGTGGCCAACCAAGCTACCGATCCGAGGTGACGGGAAGCTGAGCTAACCAAACAGTGACGCACCAAAGGGATCCTTACATTATACACCTAAACATTGCCTTGTACATGGTGGTTTCCCTGTATTTTGGTGGAAAATGCCATGTTTCAAATGGTTGCAAAATGTAGATCTTTTAAGGAGCCCTGACCAATCCGCTCTGATGCTCCCAAAGGTTTCAAACAGCTCTCTCTGTGAAGGCTCCCTACACAAGTGAAGCGCAGCTTCCCTCGCGGGTAGACCAAAACTGCTTGAGGTTCCGTCGTGGATAGGGCCCCCTTTATGAGGTGTCAAGGGCAAACAAAATGGACACCGACCAGCTTTTAGACCACTTTTGTGTGGGCATAATTCCGAAAAGAAACCGAGCCTCATTCCGGTGCGTGTCCAATGCGCCCCAAGCATGCCATCACTTCCAAAAGGGAAACCCTTGGGAGGTTGGCTACCTTGGGGTTGTAAAAACAAGGCACCCTCCCAATCCTACGACCGCTGCCATCTTACTTGAACCGAGAAATCACTAAGGATGTCAGCAAAGGTCGTAGAAACATAGGGTCCCGACCCCTCTTTTTGGTGATGTTCCTTGGTTTGCTCTCCAACGCTGAGAAAGGTACCGTGACTCAGAAGCGAAATAATAACCCGCCCGCCCATCTTTGCCCAAACGACCCTCAAGGCAAGTGAAACAAACAATCACCCGTGGGTCAGTCCTGCCACACCACAAAACAGGAAAAATCCTTGGTCTGGTTGCGGGGAAGTCCCCCTCCAAGCTCTGCGTAGTTGTCTTTTCTCACTTGCCCAAAGGCCTGAAAATGAAAGGTGAAGCTCTGAAGACCTCTAAACGAGGGAGTTGGGTGTGGGTCAAATTAGGATTTCCACCGCAAAAAACAACAAAAAACAACCTGGCAAATGGAAACCTGGACAAAACAAACAGCGGTCCAATTCCTGGTGGCTTCAACATTTGACCCACACCCCAAGTTTTTATGCAGGGTCACAAATTTATTTGGGGACCAGTTGGTGGACATCCAAATTCGGTGGGGATTCATGTCCACCAACCTCAATTGAGGTGGTTCCCTATTAAAACTCAGGCTAACCCCCCAAATAGAACCCTTGTAAATGGAAACTGACACCTGCGGTCCAATTCCTGGTGCTTAAAAGTTCGGCCCATATCCCGACACCTGGACCCAAAAAAGCCACACAGTCCAATTCCTTGCTTCAAACACTTGGCGCCACAGCCGTGAGTTTGTTTCTATTTCTCCCCCTATCCCCTTGGTTGACGTTGGAAGGGGAGCAAAAACCTATTTTTTAGCAGTTCAGTGGTTGGATTTCAACCACTCAACCACAAACTCGGCAAAAAACATGTAAGCAAGACATGTTTCCCAACCACAAGACCAATGTCCCGAGAAATCGGCCGATGGCCGAGAAGTCGCTCCGAATTCCGAGCGGCCGTGGTCTTGTCCGGCTTCAGGATCACCTTGGTGCGGTCCGGGTTCACGTGCAGCGCCCGCAGGATCAGGATCATGCGGCCTGGAGGCGCGGCGCAAGCGGGCGACAAGCGGCGGCCAGGGGGAAGCGGCGGGGGGGCCCACTCCAAAACGGCCAGGAAAAAAGAAAAGTAAAACAACAAAACAACTAGGGGGCCCACCAAAACGGCCAGGAAAAAAGAAAAGTAAAACAACAAAATCTAGGGGGCCCACCAAAACGGGCAGGAAAAAAGAAAAGTAAAACAGCAAAATCTAGGGGGCCCACCAAAACGGCCACGAAAAAAGAAAAGTAAAACAAAAAAAACTAGGGGGCCCACCAAAACATCCAGGAAAAAAGAAAAGTAAAACAAAAAACAAAAACTAGGGGGCCCACCAAAACGGCCAGGATAAAGGAAAAATAAAACAACAAAATCTAGGCGGCCCACCAAAACGGCCAGGAAAAAAGAAAAGTAAAACAACAAAATCTAGGGGGCCCACCACAACGGCCAGGAAAAAAGAACAGTAAAACAAAAAAACAAAAACTAGGGGGCCCACCAAAACGACCAGGATAAAAGAAAAGTAAAACAACAAAATCTAGGGGGCCCACCAAAACGGCCAGGAAAAAAGAAAAGTAAAACACCAAAATCTAGGGGGCCCACCAAAACGGCCATAAAAAAGGAAAAGTAAAACAACAAAATCTAGGGGGCCCACCAAAACGGCCAGGAAAAAGAAAAGTAAAACAACAAAATCTAGGGGGCCCACCAAAACGGCCAGGAAAAAAGAAAAGTAAAACAGCAAAATCTAGGGGGCCCACCAAAACGGCCAGGAAAAAAGAAAAGTAAAACAACAAAATCTAGGGGGCCCACCAAAACGGCCAGGATAAAAGAAAAGTAAAACAACAAAATCTAGGGGGCCCACCAAAACGGCCAAGAAAAAAGAAAAGTAAAACAAAATCAACAAAACTAGGGGGCCCACCAAAACGGCCAGGAAAAAGGAAAAGTAAAACAACAAAATCTAGGGGGCCACCACAACGGTCAGGAAAAAAGAAAAGTAAAACAGCAAAATCTAGGGGGCCCACCAAAAAGGCCAGGAAAAAAGAAAAGTAAAACAACAAAATCTAGGGGGCCCACCAAAACGGCCAGGATAAAAGAAAAGTAAAACAGCAAAATCTAGGGGGCCCACCAAAACGGCCAAGAAAAAAGAAAAGTAAAACAATAAAACAACTAGGGGGCCCACCAAAACGGCCAGGAAAAAAGGAAAAGTAAAACAACGAAATCTAGGGGGCCCACCAAAACGGCCAGGAAAAAAGAAGAGTAAAACAACAAAATCTAGGGGGCCCACCAAGACGGCCAGGAAAAAAGAAAAGTAAAACAGCAAAATCTAGGGGGCCCACCAAAACGGCCAGGAAAAAGAAAAGTAAAACAACAAAATCTAGGGGGCCCACCAAAACGGCCAGGAAAAAAGAAAAGTAAAACAGCAAAATCTAGGGGGCCCACCAAAACGGCCAAGAAAAAAGAAAAGTAAAACAATAAAACAACTAGGGGGCCCACCAAAACGGCCAGGAAAAAAGAAAAGTAAAACAACAAAATCTAGGGGGGCCACCAAAACGGCCAGGAAAAAAAGAAAAGTAAAACACAAAAATCTATGGGGCCCACCAAAACGGCCAGGAAAAAAGGAAAAGTAAAACAACGAAATCTAGGGGGCCCACCAAAACGGCCAGGAAAAAGAAAAGTAAAACAACAAAATCTAGGGGGCCCACCAAAACGGCCAGGAAAAAAGAAAAGTAAAACAGCAAAATCTAGGGGGCCCACCAAAACGGCCAGGATAAAAGAAAAGTAAAACACCAAAATCTAGGGGGCCCACCAAAACGGCCATAAAAAAGGAAAAGTAAAACAACGAAATCTAGGGGGCCAACCAAAACGGCCAAGAAAAAATAAAAGTAAAACAACAAAATCTAGGGGGCCCACCAAAACGGCCAGGAAAAAGAAAAGTAAAACAACAAAATCTAGGGGGCCCACCAAAACGGCCAGGAAAAAAGAAAAGTAAACAACAAAATCTAGGGGGCCCAGCAAAACGGCCAGGAAAAAAGAAAAGTAAAACAACAAAGTCTAGGGGCCCACCAAAACGGCCAGGAAAAAAGAAAAGTAAAACAACAAAAACTAGGGGGCCCACCAAAACGGCCAGGAAAAAAGAAAAGTAAAACAACAAAATCTAGGGGGCCCACCAAAACGGCCAGGAAAAAAGAAAAGTAAAACAACAAAAACTAGGGGGCCCACCAAAACGGCCAGGATAAAAGAAAAGTAAAACAACAAAATCTAGGGGGCCCACCAAAACGGCCAGGAAAAAGGAAAAGTAAAACAACAAAATCTAGGGGGCCCACCAAAACGGGCAGGAAAAAAGAAAGTAAAACAGCAAAATCTAGGGGGCCCACCAAAACGGCCAGGAAAAAAGAAAAGTAAAACAACAAAATCTAGGGGGGCCCACCAAAACGGCCAGGAAAAAAAGAAAAGTAAAACAACAAAATCTAGGAATCCCACCAAAACGGCCAGGATAAAAGAAAAGTTCAACAGCAAAATCTAGGGGGCCCACCAAAACGGCCAGGAAAAAAGAAAAGTAAAACAACCAAATCTAGGGGGCCCACCAAAACGGCCAGGAAAAAGAAAAGTAAACACACAAAACAAAAACTAGGGGGCCCACCAAAACGGCCAGGATAAAGGAAAAGTAAAACAACAAAATCTAGGGGGCCCACCAAAACGGCCAGGATCAAAGAAAAGTAAAACAGCAAAATCTAGGGGGCCCACCAAAACGGCCAGGAAAAAAGAAAAGTAAAACAACAAAATCTAGGGGGCCCACCAAAACGGCCAGGAAAAAAAAAAGTAAAACAACCAAATCTAGGGGGCCCACCAAAACGGCCAAGAAAAAAGAAAAGTAAAACAAAAAAAACAAAAACTAGGGGGCCCACGAAAACGGCCAGGATAAAAGAAAAGTAAAACAACAAAATCTAGGGGGCCCACCAAAACGGCCAGGAAAAAAGAAAAGTAAAACACAAAATCTAGGGGGCCCACCAAAACGGTGGTAGAAAGAAAATTCAAACAAACAATCTAGGGGGCCCACCAAAACGGCCAGGATAAAGGAAAAGTAAAACAACAAAATCTAGGGGGCCCACCAAAACAGCCAGGAAAAAAGAAAAGTAAAAACAGCAAAATAGGGGGCCCACCAAAACGGCCAGGCTCAAAGAAAAGTAAAACAGCAAAATCTAGGGGGCCCACCAAAACGGCCAGGAAAAAAGAAAAGTAAAACAACAAAATCTAGGGGGCCCACCAAAACGGCCAGGAAAAAAGAACAGTAAAACAAAAAAATCTAGGGGGCCCACCAAAACGGCCAGGAAAAAGGAAAAATAACAGTAAAACAAAAAAATCCAGGGGGCCCACCAAAACGGCCAGGAAAAAAGAAAAGTAAAACAAACAAATCTAGGGGGCCCACCAAAACGGCCAGGAAAAAAACAAGTAAAACAGCAAAATCTAGGGGGCCCACCAAAACGGCCAGGGAAAAGTAAAGCAAAACAAAAAACAAATCTAGGGGGCCCACCAAAACGGCTAGGAAAAAGGAAACGTAAAACAACAAAAATCTAGGGGGCCCACCAAAACGGCCAGGAAAAAAGAAAAGTAAAACACAAAATCTAGGGGGCCCACCAAAACGGTGGTAGAAAGAAAATTCAACCAAACAATCTAGGGGGCCCACCAAAACGGCCAGGATAAAAAGAAAAGTAAAACAACAAAATCTAGGGGGCCCACCAAAACGGCCAGGAAAAAAAAATAAAACAGCAAAATCTAGGGGGCCCACCAAAACGGCCAGGGAAAAGTAAAGCAAAACAACAAAACAAAACTAGGGGGCCCACCAAAACGGCTAGGAAAAAGGAAAAGTAAAACAACAAAAATCTAGGGGGCCCACCAAAACGGCCAGGAAAAAAGAAAAGTAAAACACAAAATCTAGGGGGCCCACCAAAACAGTGGTAGAAAGAAAATTCAAACAAACAATCTAGGGGGCCCACCAAAACGGCCAGGATAAAGGAAAAGTAAAACAACAAAATCTAGGGGGCCCACCAAAACGGCCTGGAAAAAAGAAAAGTAAAAACAGCAAAATCTAGGGGGCCCACCAAAATGGCCAGGAAGAAAGAAAAGTAAAACAACAAAATCTAGGGGGCCCACCAAAACGGCCAAGAAAAAAGACAAGTAAAACAACAAAATCTAGGGGGCCCACCAAAATGGCCAGGAAAAAAGAAAAGTAAAACAACAAAATCTAGGGGGCCCACCAAAACGGCCAGGAAAAATGAAAAGTAAAACAACAAAATCTAGGGGGCCCACCAAAACGGCCAGGAAAAAAGAAAAGTAAAACAACAAAATCTAGGGGGCCCACCAAAACGGCCAGGCAAAAAAGAAAAGTAAAACAACAAAATCTAGGGGGCCCACCAAAACGGCCAGGACAAAAAGAAAAGTAATACAAACAAATCTAGGGGGCCCACCAAAACGGCCAGGAAAAAAGAAAAGTAAAACAACAAAATCTAGGGGGCCCACCAAAACGGCCAGGCAAAAAAGAAAGTAAAACAAAAAAAAAAAAAACTAGGGGGCCCACCAAAACGGCCAGGATAAAAGAAAAGTAAAACAACAAAATCTAGGGGGCCCACCAAAACGGCCAGGATAAAAGAAAAGTTCAACAGCAAAATCTAGGGGGCCCACCAAAACGGCCAGGAAAAAAGAAAAGTAAAACAAACACATCTAGGGGGCCCGCCAAAACGGCCAGGAAAAAAGAAAAGTAAAACAACAAAATCTAGGGGGCCCACCAAAACGGCCAGGAAAAAAGAAAAGCAAAACAAACAAAAAATAGTCGGCTTCTTAATTTCTGGCGGCCAAATTTGGGGGAAAGGAAACAAATTTGTGGAACTGCGTCAACTTCCATTGGCGTTTTCGCCCCCTGTTCACTACTAAAAATACGTCCAGCGATAGATTCCCTTTGAAACCAACAGGAGAAAATAAAACACATTCTTAACCAAATGGAAGCATTGGGGTGTGTCTGTTTTAGGGAACCTCCATTCGGTTAAAACCATGAGTTTGGTGGGGATCCCCTACAACAGACAGACTCAGTCCTGTGATGTGTCTAACACACAAAAAGATCCCGCCAGCCAAAACGAAGATGAGTTGTTCGCTTCGTTCACGCCCAAGGCGCTGAAGGCCGTGTAGGAGGAGATCGACTTCAGCCAGTCATCATAAAGATTGAAGAGGACCATCTCAGGCTGAGTAGCCTTCAAGATCCTGGGCAAGCGCCATGAGCCAAGAGCCACTAGGGATACCTTCCATTTCCATTCTTTTCACCCAAAATCCGAATCCTTCCAGAAAACCTCCTTGGAAACCCTCCAGAAAACCTCCTTGGAAACCCGGGGAAAACGGCTCCGGTTTTTCCAGAAAAGAACGACGGTTGAAACAAATGGGGCAACGGAATCACCCCCCGGAAAGATCCCATCCGTGTTTCTCCCAGGCCATAGATGCAGTTGATATGATCAGCTGGAAAGCCCAAAGAAGAGCAACTGCGGATGAGATGAGCTGATATTTCAAATGGCACAGACCCCGACGAAAAGAACATCAGTCCGTTAAACAGGCGCCTTCCTCCGAATTTACAAATTTACGAAGGCATACTTGCGTGAGGATACCAATATCTTGATCTGAGCCAATCTCTCTCAACATCCGAGGACGCCTCCGAGAAGTGTGGAGTGTAATGTGATAATCACTGCCCCGCCAGCTCCAGCTTGCGGCCTTTCGAATTGTGGAATCAAGCATCTACGCAGTTGATTTGAGACATATTTGCACGCACTCTCAGTCAAGGTGTGGCATTTCTGGCAATTCACGCACGCCAAAAGCTCCAAAGCCTGATATTGCCAAGCAAAGGATCAGATCGCCAAACTTCTCAATCTTCATGCAGGCCTTGCCAGGGTGCGGGCTGCAATCGCCACCCGCAGGCTCTCTTTACGTTGACGGATTGCCGGCCGTCGTGGTTGCGTTCAATGCCGGGGGGTGTCTCAAAATTGGGGGATCTCAAAACGGCGGTTTCCCTTTTTAAAGCCACCAAAAAAGGGGTCCCTCAAGAAAAATCACACCCGAATGGCATGCCTGTTCCTGTGCTCCAGGGAACGCTAGCTGCATGCTGGCAACACAAATGCACACGCACGACGCACACAACACAAGAGCACACATATGTACATATGATATGTATGTGTACAAATATAGAAGTTTACGCATTTGAGAGATCACACACGTATTGTTAGCCCTCCTGGCGTGTTGCGGTTGAAAGGCTCAAGGTCTGAACTTCACTTTCGCAATATGCTCACGTTGCTGCTTCTCCAAACAAGAGCCCAACTTGAAGAATCTTGGTCATGTCGGTTTCCCTTTGAATACCTACCCATTTTCCAAAACTCCCATTTCCTCATTTCCCCCCCCCGAGTCCGTTGCTTGCAACGGACAAAAGGGCCTGGAAGGGCAGGGACAGCTCGGAGCCCTTGATGACAATGTTGGGGAAGTCCAACAAGTGCACCTGCCAATGGCAGAAAAAAACCACTGCCACCTGGCTGAGGCAGAAAAACCAGAAAAACCAAGTAGCAACCCCGCGAGAAAGTCGTGGTTTTTACCATTGAACCTTGAAAAACCACGACCTTGAAAAAATGATGTATTTCAAAGAGGGCGCCGAGAAAGAAACGAGGCGTCTGGTGTTTTGAGGTATTTCGAGGTTTCCTGTAGCTTTTGTTGGTTCAGGTAAGATTGCCTTGAATCTTTCAGGGTTTGGTTTACACAAACGCGTGTTTTACGTTTGACACTCTTGATATCTTAAAACACGCCTCTCTTGGGGTCTTAGGTCTTTGAGCTTGTAGCATCTCTTACCCTAACTTCCAGTTCAGGCCCCCAGCCACGCAAAATAGCGGGGAGGAAGCCATAGGAATACTCGGTGGCCAAATCTGCGAAGCCCTGCTAAAAGTGACTAGCTTTTAGTGGTTTCATGCGGAAAACCCATTGGTTGGCAAAAAGTTAAAGTCCTAACATCCCTTGGCAAAATGCAACAATGAACACACAATGGCATCTCAAAAAAGCGGTCTCGAACCGCCTCAAGGGGGGATGACAAAGCATGCATGCTGGCAGGTGATATGCAATCTCCCAGGGCGCCGCACAGTTCCTCACATCGCCCCATTCAAAACATGAACCCAAAAGGGGAAAAAATATCTCCACCCAAAAAAACGGGCTTTGGACCCCTGTGGTTTTTGTTCGTCCTTTTTGGTCACCCAATTTTGGGCGTTTGACCCTGTCGTTCGGAATTGTTTGTCGCCTCCAGTGGGTCCAACATGCCCTTTCGGGTCACGATGATCTGCTTGGGCTGCTCCTCCACCGGCAATGATCGGATCAATGCCGCCACCTGACGGATCCGCATCGATGAAGCCGCATCGACTGCGTCGCCCCGCGCGTGGGTGGTGAGTGGTTGCCACTGTGCTGTCCCTTTAAACCAACCCCAACAGACAAACCAATGAGCATAAGCGTCATTTTAGGGGAGATAGATGGCCCTGGTACCCTATGCTTCCTCAACGTTTTTCTTTTTTCTGTTTTAATAGGGGTTGTTTAACCCCAATTCTTTGCATTCACAACCCCTATTTTTTGACATTGGCACTGCAACCTCTTAAGTAGCCTTGGGCAGCCACATATTTCTCTGCCAGCTAAGCTAATTACAATTTCTTGATAGGTCCTCGGGTCCCTTTCGTTTCTGCGCAACGCACCTGCTGAAAGTTTTGCGTAGACAAAGCCTTCATTCTAGCAATTGTAGAATTGTCCCCTGCAATTTGCGCAAGTGGCACGAACAACAAGCAATTTTGTGCTTGCTTTTTTTCCGTTCCAATTTTCACACAGGTCCAAAGACAACGTTAGCGTAGACAAACCGTAGAAAAACCGTGGAAACACCATTTTTGGGCGTAGAATCACTATATCTTGGCGTAGAACCACTAGTTTTTGTCGTAGAACCACCATTTTGTGGAATAGAACGGGCAAATTTTGCTGGGGAACCAGAAGATCAACATCCTCATCCTGGAATGGTTGCTGTGGAGAGATGTTGGCTGTCCCTTGTTTTTGTTGGTTTGGCCAAGGGGGTGGGCCAGAAGAAGGACAGAAATGGTCAGAAGAGGGTTCACCTTCACGCGCTACATGGCCATGTTAAGAAACCAAACCACACAAATGCCAACATTAGCCCTGCAAATAGTGAAACATATTGCTGCACATGAAAATACATATTCGGCTTTGGGATCCTATGGAGCGGTGTTAGCGTCAAGTCTTTCCCAGCCCTTGTTCGAGTCCAAAACGTAGGCGGCCGCTCGTCGTCAAAAATAGCCTAGGGGGTAGATGATGGTGAACCAGGAATCGCCATCGATTTTTCCACCAAAAAAAGACACCTTTTTGTGTGGTTGTTCTCTCAACCAACCCGAAAAAGAGGTTTTCCCTTTGGCTTCCCTTTAAACCAACCCCAATGTCAGACAAACCAACCTGTGGCATTTGTCCGAAAACCGCCCCAACCGAAGAACCGCCTCCTCGGCCGTCTTCCACTTGGCCAGCTGCGAGAGCCGCTTCTGCCCCGCCCACACCGAGGTGTGGATGATCTTCAGGAAGAGCTGTCCTCACGCCGAATCTCTCGCAATGGGAAGCAGGAAGCGGGGGCCCAAGGAAAGGAACCCACGTGATTGTTTTTGCTTTAACATTCACCAACATGGTCCAAACCCCAAAAGTGATGAATTATTTGAAGCGTGGGTTTTTAGTAACCACCTGGCTGGCCAGTGGCTGTTTTTCTTTGGGGGGGGGGGGGGGGGGCAAATTAGGGGGTAATTTGCCCCCAAAAACCGGCAACGGTGACTAAAACAAACAGCAACTTGGCTATCTACTCATGTATTTTGTTTATTCACCACAGGTCCGAACCCCAAAGTGACTGCAGTCCAAAACAGCACTCAGGAAGTGAGCCAAAGAAGTTTCGCTGCCACTGTGTTCCTTGAATCGGGAAGTGGATGAAGCCTCACCACTCTCCGAATATAACCCAACAAAGCGGGCAATTCAATGGGGAACCCTCACAAGTCTCCTAACCAAGAAAGAGGAGAATGGGCGGGAAGTCGAAAGCAACTCCCGTTCCCGAATGTAACCAAAAAAAAGGACAGTTCAATGGCGGAGGTGGAAAGAAACTCCCCAACCCCGGAAAAGAACAAACATGCGGTCCGAATGTACCTTCAAGGGAGACTCTATGAAGTGTCTTTTGCGGGCACATTACTTTGGTGGGCCCCGGACAAGAATGACTCGCTCCCTCCAAAACAGCTGGTCAATGTGGGGAGAACTAATCCAGGTACTTGATCCAAATCAGCTGGTCCAGGTGATGGTTGAGCCCCCCACAAAAAAAAAAAAAAAAAAACATCAAATTGTCAGAAACGCTGCACTGAGCAGATTCCAGGTGTTTGGTTCCGCTTTGGGTTCGCTCGTTGCTTCGCCCTGGCAACATCTGTAGGAGTTCAGCGACCCTGGGAAAAAACCACAAAACATGGGGTCCGACTCACGAACAAAAAAAAGGATTTAAGCATTCTTTGAGGAAAACATGGCATCACCCTTGTTTGACGGAAAACCAAAAGGTTTTAGCAACACAACTAAGTCCACCTATTTTGACGCACACGCCCTGGTGAACATGTCAACCTAAGGATCTCTTTGAGCCCGTGAACGTTGCCACCTCGAGAACCGCCCCCGTGAAAGGTGCCAGCTGAATCTCATCTGTCAAGTACGCACTTGTCACTTCTTGACCCTTCTGCAAGACTCGTGTTTCACTTTGGGTCCAAAGGAAATTCACTTCGCAAAAAGCGAAAGTCCACGGATCCAACCAAACAGCCAGAAAGTGTTGTTGTCACCTCTTGAAACAACTTGACAACCGCAGCCACTGGTTCCGCTTCACTTTTGCTTGGCTCCAAAATCGCGATTGCATCACCTGCGATCGCAAAGCACCTCGACCCCTCGAAACACTCCGAGCGCGCTTCACAGGGATCCGGAAACAACAAAGAGGAAAGCATGTATCATCCAGTTTCACTGGGAAAGGGGCGAAGTTTCACTCTCCAAACATACTTGAAGCTTGATCTGGTCCCATTTCATGCACTCTTTGGAGGGCCTGCTTTCTCCACAAAGTGTTGCAGGTTGCTCTCAACACTCGCGAGCACCTGTGATCCAATCGTGGCTCTGGCAGCCGCTCGAATCTGGTCAAAATCTCTCCTGTGCGCGGGTTGAAGATGAAGATCGCGCCGTTCACCGGCTTCGTGGTCAGGTTGCCCTCGAAAGTCTTGTGGATCGTCACGCGATACACCTCGAAGCTGGCAGGCAGAAAAAACATGGGGTGGCTTGAAAAGATCTTGGGGGAAAACCGGCTGGTGTGCTTCCTCAACTGCGCCGAACCCAGAAAGCCACGGCCCTTCTTGCATAACTCCCGGTCGACTACCAAACTGGCCATGAAATGTTGCCAATCACCACCACTATAATTGCTGTTGATTCAAAAACACAATGACGTGGCCCAAAGACCCGAAATGATGGTCTCCCCAAAACAGCACCATCCATATGAGGCCTTTTCCCCTTTTGCTGTGGTTGCTTTAGTTCATCACATGTCGAGCGCCTTCGACTGAACTACTGAAGCCCAGCAGTTCTAACCTCTCAAGGGGATGATGTTTGCTAGGCATGCGCTTGTTGCTTCCTCCTTAAGCATCCACGCACTGAGCCCGCCAAAAGACTCCTGTCAGACCGGCAATCACCGAGCCGAAGGGCCAGAACTCACCGCAACATAGTGAAACCGAACCACATAGCAGGGACTCAAAGCATCGCAGGAAGACTCCACAAACAGGCAGAACCTTCAAGAGCGAAGAGGCCAAGCTGAGCACATCCATGTCCCACATATGATGGACAAAAACCAGCAGTTGGTAGGTAGCCTATCACAGTACTCCATCGGTTTCCTTGGCCGACATCTGGGTACAGCAGCTAACATGTTCGGACTCTATTTCACATTTATACCGCGCAAGAATACAGTTGTTGTTTTGCATTTGTTCATATCAGGTGCCTGGATTTTGCCCATGTCGATGGGCAAGGGGGCCCAGAAAGGACGCCTGTGCCAATCCCTCTGCCGTTGTTGAAGGCTGCCAAAGGGGAAGGCCCGGTATGACTTATGTGCATGGTCAACATATGCAGTTGAGTTGTAAACGACACGCGAAAATGAAGATCAGTCAGCTGGGTTTGTGGTTGAAATCTGGTGAACCCATCCCAAATGGACCAACGACTAAACGTTGTTTGACGGAATCCGTGGCCAAACTCCGAAAGAACAACCAAGAAGCGTTTTTCTTTGCACAGGGGTCGCTGGATTTCCCCTTCAAAGGCTTGCATTTTACTGGCGTCCATTTGAAGCTGCCACTTAAGATGCCAAGGGAAAATGGCTCGTATTCCCTGTGCCGTGCCCCAAACTTCAAATTCAGCGGGTTGGCATTGGTGTCATCCACGAACCAGATGATCTGAGAGCTGAAGAGCTCGCCGTAGTTCCTGCAGGGGTGCAAAAGGTAAGCACATGGAAGTGTCGGCAAAAGGGAAACACCAACTGTTGAGATGCATTGGAACTCTTCCTGTGACTTCTGCAACTTCTGGCCAGCATAGTGGCACCATGTTTGCCCTTGTTGTGCGGCACGTTCCCTGCGAACGAGTAGACAGGATTCCGAATCCCCAATCCAACGAAACTGCCGGTAAAAGTGTGAAACACAATCCCTTTCCAGCAAAAAATGCCGGTACAAGTGTGCTGAAACCCAGTTTCCCCGCCTACTTGCCAAATGAGCTTTTCCAAATGGGGATCACAGGTTCGGCCAGAATTGCCAGGGCTTTTTTAATGAGGGCAAAAGTCACCTGGCTGCGGTTGAAAATTTGTGAGTTCACTCCGTTCGTCCCTCACACATCATCCATGAATGACAATGTGTTGACCGAGCCTCACATGAGCCGCCAATATTTTTCGTATCCCCCTTTGACATTGGATTTGGTGAGTACAGTAGCCCCCGCTTCCCAATGCTATTTTCGCAAGTGTGCCCGTATCATTCCCTTGACTACATGAATCACAGCAAAGATTTGACTGCTCACATCCCTGGTCAAAACTCCCTGCGGGTCATGTTCAGGCTTATAAGGAATCCTCACCAGGGTCATCTTAGTGCCCAAGTTCATGCCGATCCATTCCAACTCCTAAGCAGGTCCTTTAACCATGGCACACATGGGTACTGTCCAAACCTGCTATTTTTGGTGGTCCACCTCAAAAAAACACACACACCCCAACATGCGTTTCCACTTTCTCCAAGGGAAGTCCGTTGAGGCACGGTACCCTTTTGCGGCGGTCTGCCTTTGCGGGCAAACCTCAAAGGGCGTTCCAAAAAATTCTTCAGGAAACCATCAAACACCCAAAAAAAACAGCCGGTGTAAAAGAACGATGGTTGAAAAGAATGGAAACGAAATCAACCCCTAGAACCTCCCCCCTTCGGCGGAAAAACCTCGGAGCCTACCCCCTTTGGGGCCACCCCCAAAAAACAAAACCCCCCAAACCACCCCAAACCCCTCTCAAAACCACCCCAAAACCCCCCCAAAACCCCGCCAAACCCCCCAAAAATACAAAATTCGCCACCAGGGCGCTGTGAGTTGAGATACGGCTCCGTGGGCTCACTGCTGTAGAGCTGCAGGCCCTTGCGGATGCGCTCCCGGAGCACGTACAGCGCCGGGTTCGCCTTCATGATCTTGTTCCTCAGTATTTTCGATCGAGGAAGATTTTGTAGATTTGGGGGGGTCCCTGAAAAGCAGGCACAATTCGAGGGGTTCATTCCAACCATTCTTTTCAACCATCGTTCTTTTCAAAGACCAGCTGCTTCCCCTGGGGTTCTGATGGTTTTCTGGAAAAAAGGATCCCTGGAAAGAATTTGGGAAGAGTCCCCTAGAACAGTGTGTAACCTCTTGGGTTGAAAAGGGGTGCTTTAGAGACCCCTGGTTGAACCCAAAAGTGTTTTTCCCGGAAGGCAACAAAACGGGGCTGGGTGTGTTTTTGCCTGCTTTTTTCCACAACCCTGGTTTGACACGTGGGTTTGCCAATCGGGATCGGGCCATTGAAGCCACCGTTTCCTGGAAGCAAATCAATGGCCTGGCTGTCAAGTTCGGGTTGTGTTTGGTGTGGGTTTCAGGGACCCGTCCTGGTTGGGAGCCACCTTTGGGAGAAGCGGCCATTTGGGTGGAGCGTGGCTTTCTAGTTCCGGATGGAGATTTGGACCTCCATTTTTCCGGTGGCTCCTTTTTGGTGTCCATTGAGAGCAACCTTGAAAAGGGTAATCACCCTCTCCAAGTTGGTGCAGACCCGCCTTCAAAGAGTTCTTTCTTTCTCCTCTGGCGCCAAGCTGTTGTTGTTGTAGCTTGCTAAAGCAACCTCTTATGCAACTTGATCGTGTGGCTTTACAAACATCAAGTGAGCTGGAAAAAAACAGTATTAAAACTCTTATCCCAGGATGTTTTTCATTACAAATCCAAGCGGCGGTCTTCATAAGAGTGAGGTCCCCCAAAAACATGCCCCTCAAGTGTATGAGGTCTCAGGTGTGTACACTGCTGCAAATTGTTGCTGGCTGCTGCTGCTGGCTGCTGCTGCTGCTGCTGGCTGCTGCTGCGGCTGCTGCTGCTGGCTGCTGCTGCTGCTGCTGCTGCTGGCTGCTGCTGCTGGCTGCTGGCTGCTGCTGGCTGCTGCTGCTGCTGCTGGCTGCTGCTGCTGCTGCTGCGGCTGCTGCTGCTGGCTGCTGCTGCTGCTGCTGCTGGCTGCTGCTGCAACTCATTGCTGGGATCTGCAGAAACAAAGAAAATGCAAACTACAGAAATGGGCCACTCCTGATCCAAGGCATCTACGACTTGCGCGCGACTTGCGCGCGACTTGCGCGCGACTTGCGCGCGACTTGCGCGAAAATTTAGCAATCTTCCGGACTCTTTCGACCATGCGGATGATGATGATGATGATGATGATGATGATGATGATGATGATGATGATGATGATGATGATGATGATGATGAATCATCACTGCGTCACTTGCGCTTCACTTGCGCTTTACTTGCGCGGCCCCATGTTTGACTTGCGGCCGCTCCTGCACACTCCTGCCATTCAAATTACAAGCGGCGGTGCAGCTAATTTGATAGGTCCAAAAGACCTGGGATCATGCCTGACATTGACACATACAACGGTTTTTTTTTTTCCGACTCAAGTGCATTTTGCTAGTGCTATCCGGCTGGCGCGACTGGCTAGTGCGTCTTGCCAGTGCAACTCGCTAGTGCTACTTACTAATGCAACTTGCTAGTGAGACTTGCTGGTGTAACCCGCTCCAGGTCTTTCCTGAAGCACTCTTCGCCATGCTTTCGGCGAAAGACAAAAACAAACAAACACACAAACTTGGAGAACAGAACTGTTTTGCAGGCCTACAAACAAACACAAAGTTAGAGGAAAAACTGCTTTGGAGGCCTTTGGCCTTGATTTTTGATTCCTGCATGCACCTTTTTGTCGAGGAGCATGGATCGGTGCAGCAAGGGCTTCACACCAGGGAACCAGTTCCCGAAGCCGCTGTGCAGGTTGTAGGCGAGGTCCACTCCCATGAGGACTCCTGAGAGTGCATAGGTTTGTTGGTCTGTTGGTGGGTTGTTTGTTCGTTTTTGTTTTGCTTTTTTTTGTTTTGTTTTTTTCTTTTCTGCTCGTTTGTTTGCTTGTTGGTTGGCTGTTTGGCCGGTTGCTTCACCATTGCAAGTCAACCATTGGACCCTAAGCATTCCACAACCATCACCCCTCACAAACCGCAGCTCCCTCTTTGCGCGGCTGTGCTCCCGGTTGGGACGCATTTGGTTTGGCAGTCTTTCAGCCCGGGCTTGTTTTTTTTTTTTTTTACGCCTGGCAAAA
Source organism: Effrenium voratum (assembly GCA_963377175.1). Taxonomy (NCBI): domain Eukaryota; class Dinophyceae; order Suessiales; family Symbiodiniaceae; genus Effrenium; species Effrenium voratum. The sequence continues at coordinate 87,475 of CAUJNA010000832.1, forward strand.
GTGTTGTGTGTGTGTGTGTTTGTTGTTTTTCTTTTAAGGCAAAAGTTACAAAGGCAACAGATGAAGGAGTTAAACAGATGATGGAATCTCACGAAGGCAAAGGTTAAAAAGGCCACGCCCGGCGGCCTGACTTTTCGCGGGAGTCCACGGGCTCCCTGGGCCTGTGCAGAAAATGATCACGCGCCTTGCTCAGTAAGGTGAGAGGACGCTATTCAAACGAGTCCGCAAGCTGAAGGTTTTGGCCTTAAAGGAAGGCCAGGTTGGAGAACTCACATTCTGAGATACCCATCGAGAAGGCAATTTGTCGCTCCTAGGTGCGAGATAGGTGGTGTGGCGGAAAAATACGGCACGCCCGGCCCGACGGCTCCGTGTGTTGCCCGTGCCACCCGTTGGTTCTAATAGAGGCCATCGAACAAAGCCGACTCAAGGGGGTCCTTTGTCACCACCAGGCCCTGCAGGGAAAGCTGCCGTCCGGAGTGTGACATCTACCACATCAATATTTGCATGTTAAACAATGAGCGCTTCAAACATTTGCCTTCTTATCCTGATTGGAGGAAGCCAGCCCACTGTTTACCCCACAACAAACATGCAAGCCATCCTTGCGTATCAGTGTCCCCAGTTGCCTTTTGACCCCCTTTTGGGTCAAATACAGGGACCGCTCAAAAACTACAGCAACCCTTTTGGAGATACATTGCCCTTTATGCATTTCCCCAAAGGGTCGGTCTCAAGGAGATGGCTTCCCCGGTCCGCGCGTCCGGGTGTCCTGTGGGCGAGGGGTAGATGGACATGTTGTCCGTGGTGTAGTCCAAGAACTTGGCGCGGCAGTAGCGCTCGATATCGTGGGAGTCGTAGTCTCCCCAGCGCAGCTGCACGTCGATCCAGTACTTTGTGGTGGTGGTGCCATCGAAGCCATCCTGAACCAAAACGGACATTTGCCTTTGGCAACAGTTGTGATGACTTTCAACGTCATTCAACTGGGCTGTTCAAGATGGGGACCCTCCACAAGAACCACGGCTACCATCTGCAGATTGACTAGCAGGCCACTCGCCTCTGCTGATTTGCATGTCAGCTCAATTTCTTTGAGGCTGTTCCGTGCTGGAAAAAGAGGACAAGTGCCTGTTGCCAACGTACGTAGAATTCAACCAACAAAACGCTGCGAGTGTCCAATGCCCATGTCCTGCGGAAGTCCCAACTCATGGTCGGGGGTATGAAATCCCGTCCCTTTTTGGAACCGTGAAAAGGAGGTTCCAAAAGTCGAAATCCCAGAACTGGTCCTGGGATATGTGGCCATGGGTCAAAATCCAAATCGTACCCCCAGTGAACATCCGATTCAATCCAACCACTATAGACTAAAATGGGTGGTGCATCGAAAACGGCAAGATAAATTCCCATTGGTTTTGACCCACAGCCATGTGGGCGTCTTTGTTTGAGAGCAACCCTTTGATCCAAAGGCCAACCCGCCATTTCTTTGCTGGGCCCCACGCCCATGCCTGACCCCTGTCTCGTTATCTCAACGGATGGTGATCTCAACCCGAAAGCTTCCCCCGGGAAAAACTAAAATGTCCGGTAGTGATAGATTCTAATTCTAAAACCAGCAGGGAAAAATTCGAGCAACAGATCTTAACCAAAGGGATGTTATTTGTTCGAAGCCCCCTAACGAAGGACCACTACCAAAAAGAAACAAGCTAAATCACATTGATCAAACATTCGGGGCTGCTTTGGGCAGCCCTGTAAAAAAGGCAACACATAGACGATGGCACCATGGTCCGTTTAAAGGAACCGGCCAAAATTCGCTTTGTCTCAAAAGGGCAATCCCCGAAATCGGCTTTGGTTTTCTTTTGTTTTCCCTTTAAGCACCCCTTACAAAGGTACCAAGCCGCACAAAACCCGGCACAATGCTTGATTTTGGTTCTCCAGATGCCAAGCACCATGCACTCAGCGACCCCCTCGGCGTTTTTTTCGTCGGACCTTGGACTCGGTGAGGAGGGAAGGCTTAGACACGGCCCACTTGTAGGAGGCGAAGAGCAGCACGTCCGCGCAGGAGCTGTTCATCTTGTAGGACTTGCCTCAAATATTCTCAAGAAAGGGGAAGCGGTACTCTCATCTTGGTTTGACTTCTGGTGAACCTCCAAACAAAAAAAGGGGCAAAACGGGACTGAACAACTGGAAATTATCAAACATTCGTGGGACTTCCTGCCCACCAACCACTGTGGAAGTGGTAACCTTCCTCTAGCCGGGTTTTGATTGTGGCTCATATTATATGGCTATGGGTCAAAATGAAACCACCAGGAATTGGACCACAGCGTTTAGTCCATGCTTCCTCTTCCAAGGCTCCGTTTGGGGTTGCCCTATTTTTGACAACCACAGCCATCTAACAGGGATCCTTGCATTCTACACCTGAACATTGCCTTGTAAACGATGGTTTCCCTTTGTCTTGGTGGAAAAAGCCTATGCTTCAACTGGTTGCAAAATATATCTTTTAAGGAGCCCCGTATAACGACCGCGAGGCATCCAGCAATCGAGCGGCGCGGGTGGATCGTCTCCTTCTGCACCATCTCAATCTCCAGGGCGTCCAACTCCAGATCGAAGACCTGGTGACGCTCGCTTCCCTCCGTCTTCCGCGCCCCTCGAACCAATCTATACACCAAAATTGTGACTTTCCTGTTGCTTCCCTTTGATTAAACCTTAAACTACACTCCGAAAAGGGTACCAAGCCTCAAAAAAATACAGACCACAACCAACAACTTGAAAGGGGTCCAAACCCCTCCCCCAAAACACCCTGTCTCCGGATCTCCAGCCCTGAACGGCCCGACTTCCGACTTCCGACTTGCCTGGCAGAGGTCCATGACGATACTCTCGTGGATCTTCTGCCACAAGTGGGCCCGGAAGATCTGAATCAACGAGATCTTCAGCGTGGGGATCTTGCCGTGCATGAAGATGCCAGTGAGGTCCAACTGCACCTCGCAGCTCCCATATTTTCGGAAGCCGCTCCCTGCTAGCGGCCTTTCCATATGTGGCTTTGCCTTCTTTCCGATGGGAGATCTACCCTTTTCAGGTGGGTTTGATGGAAATGAAAATCATACTTGGGCGTTCTATGCACAAAAAAGCCTTTTCAAGCGGGTTTCATGGGGATGAGACGAACCCATTGCTTTAGTGTCTCCCAGAACATTGGCTCAAAGCCTCTTCTTTTATTTGCGTCTCGGCCTGCTTTGGGCTCCAAGCCACAAGGTCTATGAGCAAATACCAATCCAAGGTGGAGTCGAACCTCCATGAGCTATGAGTCATGAGCTTCTCAGCATTCGCTGCCAAAAAAAGACAACTATTTACCCAAGAGCTCGCAAAAGGCCAAAAGCTCCGAGGCCGCTTCTGAGTTGTCGAGACCGTGCTTTTCACAAGCGATGGCGGTAATACAAGAAGCAACCCACGGGTCCCACTCCATTGATCCCTTTCGAAGGGAAAGTCGCCCGCCCGACTCGCGCATGGCAGCTTTTGGAAATCATCGGGGCCCAGAGCCAGTTGCCCTAGGAATATTTTTGGGGTTAACGATTTTGGGGATCCCCCAAAAACAAAGAGGGTGTCACTGAACAACTAGACCGCTAAGATGTTGCAGGGCGTTCTCACAGCTCCCTATCTTTGAGAATATCTTTGAATCTCTTGTGCTTTGACGCCAGAAGAGAAGGAACACAAAGCCGAACCTGTTTCTTGGACCCCAACCTGCGTTTGCCCCAAAACCAACAGTCAACCAATCAAACTTAAATACCCCTCCCCCGCCAATTGACACGGAACCTGACACAGCCACCCAGTCCCTTTGAAAGGAAAATGACCCACACCAGGACCCCCCCCTCCCCGTTTTGCCGGATTCCATGTTAACTTGCTGGTGCGATAGGTAATGTGTTATTTTCCCTGTTGGTTGTTGGAGCGAATCTATCAATACTAGACACAGTTAAGAGGAGTCATTCCATTTCTCATTCCATGACCCAGTGTTTGGGAATGAACCGGAAGGGCATTCCCTTGAAGGAAACCATGTATACACATATATAGATATATATACATATATAGATATATACATATATATATATATCAAAACGGATTCCGTTTTGTATATTGTCTTGCTTTATGGCCGAGAGAGCTAAACGGGGGGTTTGACCATGTATATATATATATAATACATATATATATATATATGGGATGGTTTTTGTCCGAGTCATTGAACCAGCAAGTGTTTCACATATTCCCAAGACAAAACCCACAGGTCGGTTTTCCGGGTTTCGTGGTTCGTTCACACCGGTCATGTCTCACTTCAAGTCGGGTTTTTCGGGAATGAACCTAGGCACCTAGGATTCCCTTGATTCGGAAACCATCTGCTTCTCAAGAAACCCGGAATCCTCAAAATGGGTTGCCCTGGCAAGTGCAGAACAAAAAAAAAAAGCTGTTTAATTTTGAGCCACATCCAATATATAGGGATGGGTTTTTCTTGGAATCATTCCCTGTCTCACCTCCCTACCTTGGAACCAGCCCACCTTCTTCCTTCGCTTCCTTCGCTTCGCGCCTGGAAGCCCACGTAGACGTTGGCACGGTTGATGGTGGGGGACCACCACAGCGTGAAGCGCCGGTTCGGGATCCTCAACTTCCGTCGCCATAAGGCAGCGGCACTAATTAAGCGCCCAAAAGGCACCGCCTTTTGATGCGCCGAGCCTTCTTGTTTTTCTTCTAGGGCAAAGCAGCGACCCAAAAAAAAACTGGGGATGTCAAGACCTCAATGGTCTGAAAGATCTAAACATCTGTTTTGAAGCTGAATGGCAGAAGAGTGTCTTTTGTGTGGGTGAAGACTGCTCTTACTTTTGGGCAGATTCAGAACTCAGCTTGTCAGAGTACTTGCTGGTGCTCAGCAAAAATGAGGGAATGACCCCCTATAAACCATTCCTTGTCTACTTTAGTCGGGGAACCCTCCCCAACAAAAGGGTCAAAGGGTACTACTGGGGGACCTAGTTGTGGTTTCCCCTGGGTTCATTCCCTCATTCCCGACTCAGCAGCAGCAAGACAAACACCAAACCGGCGCCAAACCAGCGCTAGGGCTCTGGTTGAGACCGCTTCGCTGGGCGTTCGTCAGCTTCTTGAAGCGCATGGACTCCTGGCTTCAGCGGGGACCGCGCGCAGTATCTCTCCCGAGATGGGCAACCATATCTGGGCTACCCTCGGATCCCCCGCTCAAAGTTTATCTTTTAGTGGGTTAAATGCAAACTGCCGCTAAACACTAAAAAGCTAAAAGGCTAAGGGGATGGCTGGGAGCCACCAAGATGGGAATACTGGGACAAACCACCTGCCACCTGGACCAAAAGTTTTCCCAGGGAGTTTGCCCGGGGAGGGCGGCGGGGGGGGGGGGGGGCAAGGGACTCATTGATGGGCCGCCGCGCGTGTTTAGCACAAACCGACCCTAACCCTAGGCCCACCTACGCTCGCAGTAAGCCTCACCTGCACACTCAAAACCCACTAAATCAATAGCTCACCTACGCTCGCAGTACGCCCCACCAAACACCTGTCCTAAGCCCTCCCGCCCACCCCAAATTGAAGTTGGGGTTGCACTCAAGTGAAGTGTTGGCGTGGGAAGCTTTAAAATGCTTTAACATAAAGGTGTTGTTTACAGCGATGAACGGCTTAGGTACCTGTTTTTCACAGTTGATCCCGGGCAAGCTGATGCTTGACTTAGGGCCACAAACCGGCAGACCTAGGGAGCAACAAACACTGAGGATCCTTCCTTGCATCACATCTCCCAGGAAACAAACACCGAGAATCCCTTCCTTGCATCACATCTCGCAGGATGTTCCTTTACATGTCCCACACCATTGCACTGGAGGGCTTCCACCCCGTTGCCTTGAAGTTCTCTTGCGTCGCACACGTTCCGTCGTAGGCACCCTTTGATGGACATCAAACATCGATGAGGATTCATGTTCAACCCCTTTTGGGGCAGGTGTTTTTTTTCATGTGCTTTATCACCTTTTGCAGGCTTGGTGGAAACGCAGCAGTTTCTTCCCAACAAGTGTCAACATGGGGCATATGGCGTCACACCAAAAACCAGCCATGGGATTTATAGGGTGCCCCAAAACGATGGAATTGTATAAAAGTGGGGCTTCCTTTGAATCTCCCATTCACAACACAACCTACCCTTACCCTCCCACACATGGACATGCACAGACCCCTGCAGAAAGACTACTTCCCTCTTGGAAAGCGGCCAGAGGTGCACTTCCACGTTTGGTGGGAGGGTAAAAAGACCAAACCAGCCGTTTGACCGTTCGATCCATGGATCCGATTCGGCTCTTGTCGGGTCCTCGAAGCCACTGGCCTTCTCCCAGAAGAGACCTCGATCAGAGACGGGTTTGGGTATGGGTCAAAATTAAACCACCTGGGGACCCCAGGTTTCAGTCCATACTTCCATTTACCAGGGTTCCATTTTGGGGGTTCCATATTTTTGACCCACAGCCATATATATATATATATGAATATTGCCAGGATTCCATTATGGGGGTTCCCTATTTTGGACCCACCTCCGTTTCAAAAAAACATAAAAACACTTGTCAGCTTCACCTTTTCGGAGAATCGGGACGGGAGTGGCCTTTTTCCTCGGTGGCTTCGCCAACTTTCGGCTTCCGTTTGGCGTCCCTCCTGGGCTGCCCTCAGATCTAACTTTTACTGGGTTAAATGGACACTTCCACTGAACACTAAAAAGCTAAAAGGCTGAGGAACCGGATGGCTGCCAGCCACAAGGAAGATGAAGCTTCCTTTCAATTCCAAAGGGGGACTCGTACTTGTGAGTCCGATTCGAACCACTTCGGGCTTCTGACCGGACAAGGTGAGCACCTCGGCAAGCCCGAGAGCAAAAAGCGGAAAAGCAGCAGGTTCTTCAAACCGGGGCCATCGAAGGGAGATCTTCAACAATCACACCCTGAATGGTAAAGGGGCGGGATGGGGCGGGTTCACCCTGAGCAATTGGCTTGAGAACCTCTCAATTCAAACACTCTTAACATGGGACCCTTTGGGTCATGCGCAAAACACTTTTTCTGTGTTTCTTTGTTTGGTTGGTAGGGATGGGCGTCAACCCCCTTGATGGGGATGATACACCCCCGCAGTTTCAAGTTTTCCGGCTTTCTCAACACGGGTCACAAGCAACCACCGGTGCAAAAAAATATATCTATAAACACCAACTCGATCCAGGGCTTCTTGCCGCACTGCTTGGGCACTGGCCAACAACATCCCACGCCAAACCGATTCTCGGCACCAGAACAGCGGATGGGACGTTCGCCCGAGCGAGCGCCGGGCCTTCCCAGGTGGGGAAGTAGGTGCCCTTGAAGAGGGTGTGCTCCAGGATGCCCTCCACGCCGCCCAGGGCCTGACCAGACGAGGCCGGTGCCTTTTTTCTTGGTTTTGTCGGTCTTTCCTTCTCTTTTTTTTTGGGGAGGAAGGGGGGGGATTATGTTTTTTGTTTTTTGGTTGGCGGGGGGGGTTGTGGATTGGGTGGTTTCTTTTGGGGGGGTGGGGGGGGGGCCGGGTCCCTGTGATTCTTTGCTGCAATTTGGGGCCACCAAAAGCCCGCCCCCAAAAGCAAAAGTCAAAAGTGGATTTTGGGCATGGGCATGGTGACCAGCAGCTTCTGGCCATGGGTCAAACTCCAAATCGTACCCCCAGTGAACATCCGATTCAATCCAAGAACGAAAATAGGCTAAAAAATGGGTGATCGGTTTTGACCCACAGCCATATTTTGACCAAGCCATAAATAAGAAATAATACATTCTATGCCAGCTAACTTAGATGAGAGCCTTCTGAGGGCTAGTGCCGGATGTTTCCCGGCACAAGGCCTGACCAAAGGGCATTGGGCCAGCAAATAGACTCGGTTCTGGAAATGCGTTTTGTGGCTGTCATCCCCACAGGCCCTTTCAGGCAACAGGTACATCGGGTGTAAATTCGGACATCCATCGAGGGCCCACTCGACGCAAAGGCCGAAAGTCGAGGCTTGCGGCCTTCAAATGGTTGGCTTCATTGTTGCTGGCTTGCTTTTCAAGCCGAAAGTTGGCCTGACCATGACACACACACACACATGCGCGCGCAGAAGCGACTAGGTCCTCCAGTAGAGAGGTTAGAATAAGGGTACCCATGGTACCCTTTCTTTTTCTGCAGTCTATTTGATTAGGGGAACTCTCCCCAAAAAAAGGGTATAAGGGCACTACTGGGGCCTAGGCGAGCTCACAAGACTTGTCACATCGAAATCAAGGTCCCCCACAGGTCTCGCAACGACCAGGGGCCCCATCGCCAGGTCATGTGCGGCCCGCCTGAATCATGTCGGTACGGTAATTGTTGAGGTTCCTTAGCCAAGTCGACTTCAAAGGTCCGCACAACATCGTCTTCGAATTAATTAAGCAAGACCACCCCACATGACTCAACTGTGGTTCCTCGTGTTTTCGGACTTTCTGCTCTGATCGCGGTTCTCGACACTTCGATTCTGGGCTCGCCAGGGAACCAGCTCCCCCCAATGGCAAGTGTCTGCGCACTCGGGTCGATCTCAACTTCGTGCCTGCCTCTTCAGCTCAACTTCCTTCCAATTGGCGGTTTGGAGCCCGGTGGTTTGGTGGTTTGGTGGCTTAGGGAGTGGTTTCCCATTTACAAGAACCAGGGTCAACCTCCAAACCACCAACCCAAACCGCCAACCTGATCAGCATTTGCCAAGGCTCACGGGAAACATCCCATCTGCAACGAAACTGGATGGCTCTTCCGCGAAGGTCGCTCACCTTTTGGAAAACGTTAGCAGAACAAGAAAAAGATCGTGTTCCAGAAGGTCTGCGGGGGGTCACACATGGTCCAAAGCCTCTCTGCGTCCACGCCACCACAACTTCCCATCGTGACGCTGGTGGGTCCACCAGAAGGGGTTGTTCCGCATGATGTTGTACCTCAGGATCCGTGGCCTCTGGCCTCCCCCGGACGATTCAACATGGAAGCTCCCAGGACCCCTTTGGAAGACTTGGTTCCATTTGAGAGCTTCCATGTCAGTCTGAGGGAGTGTATCCCACTCACAAGCAAGAGAAACGTATAAAGTCGCGTGCTGACCAGCAAGATACAAAGTGCTATGAGAGTTTCGGTTTCGCCGGGTTCGCCAAAGTGTCGTCCTCAAAATGGTGGCTTGAAGGGAGTTCCCTCACTTTCAGGGGCCCGAACGTGCGCCAGGTCCAAAACGGGCCCCTTTTGGGGGTTGAGTCGACTCAACTTCAACCCCGAAATGGAGATGATACACAACATATCTGTTTCAGCGTAACTCGAAATGGGTCATCAACACCTGGCACACACTAAAGCGGGCTACCCAACACATGTAAAGAATGCAAAGGGCTCCTTGTCGTACCAAAGTCTGGTTGGGCCTGTCCCAACCTTCACGTGCCCGGTCTTGATTCTGGCTCCACATGCAACGACCTTAACAGGGACATCTGTACTTTGCCTTTGCAAAACCGCCCAAAGGGGCATATAGTATAAGGAGCCAACCAAAACACGACACGTTATCTTAATGACGCTGACTTGTGCTCGATTGAAAGCACTCAACTTGTTAAGTTGCTATTCAATTGAATTCGTGTCCTTGCATGATTAAACGAGCTACATGAGTGAACGTCCCGTCCAACCCCATTCTACGACCCTGAACCGAGCACAGAAAAAACCGCGGACGAGGCGCTGCTTGAAGTCCTGGCGCACGCGCCAGCCCTTGTCGAAGGCCAGCGTGTGCCGGTCCTGCCGAGTCTTCCATCAGCGGGTGGCGGTTGCCGGGGTGAAAAGTGGCCACTTCCATTTGGTTTAGAATACTTTTGTTTTTTTCACCTGTTGGTTTTAAATGGAATCTATCACTACTGGAAATAGTTGCTCTTTCTTTTTTTCCCGGGACTTAAGCAAATGGAAGAGCTTCCATTTGGGCAAGGCCCCAGGAAAGAATAAGAAGAAATATGTCCAGTAGTGATGAGTTCCTTTTAAAACTGTCCAGTAGTGATGAATTCCGTTCAAGACCAACAAGGGAAAATACAAAAAATATTCTTAAGCAAATGGAGGCATGGGGTTGCCAACCCCCCAAAAAGAATAACAAAAAACCAACGGTGTTGCTATTGCGTGACATCCTTTGGAGAAATTCATGTCCACCAACCACTTGGGAGGCGACGCCCTATTGCGTATGACAACCTCCTTCCACACCTCAATGACTCGAGCCACCCGCTCGCTTGTGGGTTCAGAAGGAAACAAACTAATTTTTCGCGGAAACCCCTGAAATGGCAACAGTTTCCCTCCCTTTGGTTTCCGTGAACGAGGCACCAACCCTTCCAAGGCCAAACCTGGTCAGTTTAAGCAACATCAGCCTCAAAGCTTTGCAACAAATCTGGAGCTGTGCGTACCTCAGTTGGATTGTCTTTGTGGTTTTTACTTGGAAATGGCTTCTTGACCGTGAACAACCTGTGGAATCAGGTGGGTCTTTGACTAGTCGGTGAGGAAACTGTTTCATCCCAAAGCAATGGTGAAGCAATCGAAGGGTCTCGCCGCACCATGCAAAAGGCAGGTCAAAAAGGCTGCCTTTGGTCAGCATCTGTCAACACCCATCCACCTGACATGACATTATACCGCGAAAAAAAAGAGGAAGAAGTTGGAAGTAGCGACAAAGCCAACCACTACATAGCTCTCAGCATGTCATGACACGGTGGGAGTCAAATTTACACCTGTGTCTCAGCTTAGTCTATATCGGCGATGGGAAGTAAAACCCTACAGTTTGTAAGGATTCAGAGCCAACACAAGAGCCATTGCCCAGTGACTAAAACTGACTAAGTTTGACTGCAGGACCAAGGGCCATGGTCACTGGGTCACAAGTCAGAACCTTCCCATGGCTCTCGATCTTGAGCCAAGCATGCCCAGAAATGTTCGGCCCATGGCCACGACGCAGCCGCCGAGTCCTTCTGGAAGAGCGTATTGATGCGCGGGATGCCGCGATCCCAGGCGTCCTGGCAGAAGGGGCTCACCCCCAACAAAAAGTTGAAGGGAAGCGATCCACGTGTCTGGGCGCCCCGGACTCCGAACTCATCCTAGGGGAATGTTCCCTCCCCCCCCCTTTGACATACCCGAATGGGGACCGGGATTGGAGCTTGGTAGGGGGGATTGTTGTATGGTGAGCTTCTTTGTGGCTGCCCTTGATGCATCATCAAGGGGTCGGGACCCAATGTTTCTATGAAAACCAAGTTGGCCCCCTTTTGGGCTGAAGCTTGTTTGTTCTCGGGAAGCAAATGAGACAATCCTCTCTTCAGCCACTGTAGGCTTTAGGCTCCAGAAAATCCCCCGTTGTTCCACCAACCCACCAACCCCCGCTCCGCCCTTCCCCCCCCCCCCCCCTCGCTTTTCCACCAACTCCGCCCTCCCCCGCCCCTCTGTTTTTCCCACCAAACCCCCCCCCCCCCCCGTTTTTGCCACCAACCCCCGGATCTCCCTCCCCCCGCACCCCGCTGCTGCTTTTCCCCCCAAAACCCCCCGGATCTCGCGCTCGGAGCGGCGCTCGGATCGGCGCGCGGATCGCGGGGAGACGCCTCGAGATCCTCCAGGGTGAGGCGCCGGTTCTGGGCCGTGGCCTCCTGACGCTTCAGCGCGTACTCCGCCCAGACGCGCTGGGAGTCCACGAACTCGGCCTCCCAGGTCTGCACCTGAGAGGCGCGGAGTGGGGTGGAGATTGGGAGTGGAGTGGAGTGGGTTGGTGGGTTGGTGGGAGGGGTTGGTTGGTGGGAGGGGTGTGGGTTGGGGGGAGGGAGGGGTAGGGTTGGAAGGGGTGGGGGCAAAATGTAAGCAAACGTGGGCTTATTTTTACTGGGCTTCCTTCCGCTTGCATGACCTGCACAAACCACCAAGGGCATGCACGTATGTATATATATATATAACATCATGCGTCCATCCACTCTCAGTTGGTACTTTTGGCCAGGAAGGCGTCCAGGAAACGGAACCTCAGCCAACATTGGCCTAGAAGGTGCTTAAACCAAACAAAAAGAGGCACATTGGAGTACGTCTTTAAATCGGGGACCCCGAGCCGTGTGCTTTCCCTGGTCTTTGTTGAGAATAACCGCAAAAAGGAGAGCAACAAACGACACCCCAATATAAGGACTGAAACCCCTGAAAGAGGGAGAAAGGGTTTTCCCTCTCCCTTCAAATCAACCCCAGCAAGGGATCAAAACAACATATCGAACAGACCATATCAGGACCCCCGCCCCAAACCCCCCACAAAAAAACTAAACAAAACCAGCAACAAGGACCCCCCCCCCAACCCCACCAACCAAGCAAAACCCCCCAACCCCGCAATTTACACAACCCCCCCCCACCCAAAGCCGACGTCAACCCCCCCCAACCCCCCCCAACCCCCGCCAACCCCCCCCAACCCCCCCCCCCCTTTTTCGGGTTGGGAGTCGTCGATGTCGCGCCCAAGGGGCGTAGCGGTAGAGGTTGGGGATCAGCTGGTCCTCCTCGTGGCTCAGGCCACTGCGGTAGTGGGTGATGCCCGTCCTCGGGGTTCCCGAGATCATGAGATCAAAAAAGTGCCAAAGAAGGCACCCAAGACCCAAGGACCACAGGCGCCAGCTCTCGTCCTTTTTTGTCGAGGGGGTACCTCTTTTTGTGGAAACAAAAAGGGAAACAAAAAGGGACACCCACCAATTTCCCCCGAGAAAAACAACACACCCACTTCAAGATATGAGGAAACTGGGAAGCCCAAAAGGACACCACTTGTGGGCGGGGTCCTGGGCACACCCAAATGGGTATGTCGGTAACTAGGCGTTCGACAGGGTGGTTTTTCTGTTGGGTTTCCCAGGCCTTTGATCAGGACGAAAGGGTATCCTCGAAAAACCCACATATGGAACACCTGGGAGAACAAGGGCTTTGGCCTGGTGCACATGAAGCACGCGAAGGCTCTGGATTTTTAGAGCGGTGATTTGTCCAGAAAGCCTTTGAAAAAGAGTCACAGCGTAAGACAACATGGCCAACCTGCATCTGTTCAGCAACTCTAACATCCCCGGTTATTGGCTGGAAGGATTCTCTGGGTAGCTCGGGGGTTCACAATGCAAGAGGAACGGGATATGAATCCCAAGCTATCGCCGATATCGAGTGATTTCCAGTAGTGTACGGAGGCAGTGTACAGCACCGTGATATTGATAGCATTCAAGAGTCTCACTTGTTTTGTCAGGGATCCTTACATTATACACCTGAACATTGCCTTGTAAATGGTGGTTTAATTTTGGTGGAAAAAGCCATGTTTCAAATGGTTGCAAAGTGTATCTTTTAAGGAGCCCTGTTTGCATGTCGAGAGAATTCGTAGCTAAAGAAACCGTCGCCTTCAAGCGGAAAGTGTTGGCCTGGGACACTTGAGCCCCAACTGGCCAGCCGCGCGTCAAAAATGAAACCCGTCTTGGTGGCTCTGTGAGAGAAACAAGCGGTGCCCATGATCCTGAAAAATGAAACAAATGTCTTCTTTGTGTGTTTGTTCGTTCGTTCTTGTTTTTTTGCTTGCTAGCTTCTTTGTTTGTTTGGTGTGCTTGTTCGTTTGTTTGTTCGTTCTTGTTTGTTCGTTCTTGCTTGCTTGCTTGCTTGCTTGCTTGCTTGCTTGCTTGTTCGCTTCTTTGTTTGTTTTCGTGCGTGCGTGCGTGTGTGCGTGCATGCTTGCTTGCTTGCTGGCTCGCTTGCTTGCAGGCTTCTGTCTGTCCTTGTGTGTTTGTGTGTTTGTTTGTTTGTTTGTTTGTTTGTTTGTTTGTTTGTCTGTTAGTTTGTTTGTTTGTTTGTCTTGTTATTTTTTGTGCTTGCTTACTTGATTGTTTGCTTTCCTGCGTGCTTGCTCGCTTTCTTTGCCGGTGCGCTTTCTTGCGTGCTTGCTCGCTTGCTTGTTGACTCGCTTGCTTGCGTGCTTGCTTGCTTGCTTGTTTGTTTGGTTGCTTGTTTGTTTGTTTGTTTGCTTGCTTGTTGTGTGCTTGTGTGCTTGTTTGTTTGCTTGTTTGGTAGTAAGTGAGTAAGCGTTGTTTTGTGTTGTTGTTGTTGTTGATTGTGTGGTTTGTTGGCTTGTTTGTTTGTTTGTTTGTTTGTTTCTTTCTTTCTTTCTTTCTTTCTTTCTTTCTTTCTTTCTTTCTTTCTGCTTGTTCGTTCGTTGGTTCGTTCGCTCTATGTATGCACGTAGGTAGGTAGGTAGGTATGCATGTATGTATGTATGTTTGTTGGCTGGTTTGCTTGTACGATTGTTCGTTCGTTCACTTGTTTGTTTGTTTGTTTGTTTGCTTGCATTGTTTGTTTGTTTGCTTGTCTGATTGTTTGGTGGCTTGTGTGTTTGCTTGCTTGCTTCCTGGCTGGCTGCCTGGCTTGGTTTCTTGCTTGCTGGCTGGCTTGCTTGCTGGCTTCGGTGAGTTGGGGAGATGAGCAGCATCTCTATCACAAGAGACAAGCAACCATGCAGGAGAAACAAGCAAACATGTTAACATCAAGGCACATGGGCTGCCAATCAGTTTGCAACACGTCCCAGGCCAACCCTCAGGGATTGTTTGACAGGAGCCGATCCAACGTGGACTAGCGAGCGGAACGGCAAGCTATGCAATGATGGCACCGTCAAGGGCCAGGTGCGAGTAGCAGAGTTCTCCATTGTGGCCGCGGTTCCAACAAATTCTGACTGACATCTTTCCATATAGAGTTACCGGAATCCACCCGGGGTCCAACATTGGTCGAACGTGAGTCAGACCATCCAAGGAATCCAATTTTCTACCCTCGCGGTGTGATGTTTGATCATCATTTTGAAGGCTACGCCGTAGACAGTGGCTGCAACATTAGCTTGCCTCTTTGACAAGACTTCCAAAGGACAAGCCCCAACATCGCCTCCTAAGAGAGGAAGTCCTGAAGCTCTTTTGCAGCTGCTTGGATACGAACTTTCAGTGTGCTTCTTTCCCATCGGAAAACCTCACCCCTTCGGCCCTCGGCCCTTGCGAACCTTCAGCCCAGGGGCTCCGTCTGCTTCGAGTACCGCAGGTCAGATTGCGGGATCAGGATGTGGCCCATACTGAGCATGCCCAGCCCGCCCAGCTCCTCTCGCGTCGATGCGTCATCGGCGATGAGTCATCGGCTCATGGGTCTGTCGCAAAAAATAGGGGGGGATCGACCCCCGTTCAAACCAACCAAAAGCCCCCCCCACTCAAAAAAAAAGACGCGCCCAAGTAGCAGAGGCTTCTGCTTCCGTGCTTTTTCCTTGATCCATAACAGATCAATGGCCCAGCTAGTCCGGGTGCGCTCGAATGGCCACGCACCTTGTTCTGACCCCTGCAACTTGCAGCCGGACCTGTCGCTTCTCTCTCGGGTCGAAAGTGACATCCTCCAAATGACCCTCCATGTGATGGTGTCAAGCGGTTAAGGCTACTGCAACTCACTTCCTGAGTAGATTGGCAAAACAAAAACAAACTCGGTTTTCCCAAAAAGACCTAAAGCCCACCACCCCCCACCCCCCTGTGCCACCCACCCACCCATCGAGTGAGGATCACTTGATCCACGGATCGACTCGGATCGTCCTTGGGCGTGTAGAAGACCACCGGAGGGAAGCGCGAGGGCATCTTGGAGTTCAGACCGATCTTGATTCGCGTCTGCACCTCAAGCCATGAGTCACAAGCCTGAAATACGGGGCATCCCTATGCAAGGAAGCGTGAGGTCGATGGCCACAGAGACTTCCCCAAATCAGTCACAATCAATGCCCTTTGTCCAAAAATGGTTAACCCAGAACCATGGAAAGAACGCTCACATGAGTCATAATTAACTCCCTTTGTCCAAAAATGGTTAACCCAGAACCATTAAAAGAGAAGAAGGCGAATAGCCGCAGCTATTTATGGTTGGGAGTGTCAAGTGAGGGATCCTAAAATGGGGGGTGGTGTTTTTGGTGTCCCTTCCAACCAGCCTGCAAAGGGTGTGTAGAAATATATATATATATATATATGTCTATATCTATGTATTATTTATACATGTATTATATCAAAATGATTTGTTCCCCTTAATTGTTGCCCCTACCCAGGCAGGGGCGAGAAAAACAACCTGTGAAACCACCAAAAAGGCAAAGTATAGGGACCCCCATCAAATGTAAATGTTGGTTGCAAATCCTCGAGTGTGGTTGCCACGGTCAAACTGGACATGGTTTCCTGAATAAATATCCGTTTGGTTACCCACTTTAAGGCCTCAATCCCTGCCAAGCCCAAGGTCTTTTCACGTCGCAAACAAACGTGAGGGTTGAGGACTTGTCAAACAGGGGATCCTTGGTGGGATGGCTTTGTTACTCGAAATCACTTCCCGTTTGGCCTCAACGAAAGCCCAGAAACATCAATCCAATCCTTTCCAATCTTCAACCAGCAACTCAAGGTGATCAAATTGGTCTTTGCCGATTAAAAGTCATTCATCATCAATGTCACACCTAAGTCGAGCACAAAGCACACTCCGGTCCAAGCTGCTCAGCACCGCTCTCATTGGCACCCGAAGCAGTCAAACAACAACCACAAAGGGGTGGTTGCGTTTGCAAAAGCCGGGCCTCCAGGCCCCAAATCATATACGGCCTCGACCCGCAAATCAAGAGAACAAAAAGGGGGCCTCGACTCGCATGCGCTCAGCAATTCGGGGGCAAGGCGCCTTGTTCTCGCACTTCACCAAGAGATCCAGCAGCGCATCAGTGTGGATGACCGCCTCTCGGTAGTAGGTCATCATGCCGATGAGGTTCGTGTTCCACTTGTTCGCAATCTTGGTGAAAGTGGTCGAACCTGCCGCTGAGGGGACCCCAAATGGAAAAACTCCGGTTGATGGGGCGGTGCCCCATTTTGAGAGGGAAACCGGATCACTGGAATTGCGGGGACCACCCCCTGATCCACGAATGAATCCGGGTCGACACGAGCTTTGCTCCATCGAAGCGGCGGAGCAAAGACTGAAGCACACCTCCACGACAAAAGCCAATACTCCCGACATCAAGCACATTCCTCATGCAAAATCCTAAAGAATGAATCCAAGAGATCACTGAGTCTCTTGCCCTTCCCTTTTCTGCCCTTTTGGGGCCCTTTTCCCGTCTTCGGTTTTTGTCCCCCTTCCAAGCGGTCACTAGCCACTCACTCTCTCACTCTCTCACTCTCTCACTCTCTCACTCTCTCTCTCTCTCTCTCTCTCTTTGCGGCGCCTGAGGCCATGAGGATGGTGCGGCAGCGGTTCTCGAACTGCTTCTGCGACTCGTTGTCCACCTTCAAGAAGGCCTGCGCGGTCATCTCCTGACGGCTCGCGAGCTCGAGCTCGAGCTGAGAGCACCGGGCCCCCCAAACCCCCCCGCAAGGCCCCCCCCCAAGGCCCCCTTCCGGGCATCATGGGCCGCTTCCGCTTGGGCGCCCGCCGGGCTCACGCAAAGAGGCCGGGGGGTTCGGCGCCAAGCCTTGGCCTCCCAATGGGCACAGGTCCGACCCGAGTCTCAAGACCTCAAGCTAACGAGAATCGCTTTTGACACGTGGGACATATCCAGATCGTCCAGGGGAAACTGGGCTGCAATGGGAGCATGCACGGCGAGCAGCGTCCCAATAAATGGATTTGAGAATCTCGTTGCACAAGGAACATATCTAGATTGGAAACTGGGTTGCAATGGGAGCATGCACGGCCCACGCAAGAGCACCGCCCAATAAATACATATATTGTTTGGGATTAGGAAGTTTCAGTCCACCATATGCTCCAAGCCAAAAAGCCTTAAGATCCAGAACTGCTTCACTAGACCCTCCTTGATTTGGCCATGGGTCAAAATCCCGTACGCCCAGTGAACATCCCAATTTCCACTAAAATAGGTTCTAAAATGGGTGGTGCACCTCCCCCAACATGGTACCATTGGTTTTGACCCACAGCCATTTGGCTGCTTTCAAGCTACCCCGGCCGGAAAGCTCAGTTCTCGCACATCTCTCCTTGGTGGCGTCGTTCTGCAGCTTCCACACACCCTCCCTCTGGGTGAACTCTTCCTGGAAGGTCCGGATCTTGGGCAGAATGCGCACCTCGAAGCCGCACATGTTGAACAGGATGTTCGGGTTGTCCTGGCAAAGTCTGGATTCACTGAGGTGACATCCTCAAATTGTTCCCTCTAAACGGTAGCTCAAAAGGGGGTTGCCAACTGAGAACAGCCGCAAACATTACACGTGTATATATATATATATATATGCATATATATATATATAATTATATTACATACTATGTCTAGGTGGGTGTCCTTCTTAAGGGAAACCTCTGTTGGTTGGTTTCAGATGGAAAAACAAAACCCATTTTGGGTCGGTTCATGTTAAGACACACCCATTATATATATATATATGGCTGTGGGTCAAAACCCTGTACCCCTGGTGAACATCAAAATAGGTGGCAAATGGATGGTCATCCACCCCAAAATGGAAACCATAGGTTCTGCCCCATGGCCATATACATATATATATATATATGGGTGTGGGTCAATATTAAACCACCAGGGGACCGCAGATTTTAGTCCATGTTTCCATTTACCAGGGTTCCATTTTGAGGTTACCCTATTTTTGACCCACAGCGATATATATATATATATTACCAGGGTTCCATTTTGGGGTTACCCTATTTTTGACCGACGTCCATATATATATATATATATGTACATACGTGCTAAGGTCGTGGGCGGTTCAGTTTTTCTCCTTGGAGTACACCGAGGCGAAGGAGTTGTCCCAGACCAGCGTGGTGACGCTGCGGGGCAGGCGGTTCTGCATCTCCCAGAAGACCGCCCGGCCCAAATTCACATCCTGGGTGTGGGTCAAAAATAGTGACCCAAAATGGAACCCTGGCAAGTGACAAAAACCTGCTGTCCCCTGATGGTTACATTTTGACCCATAAGTCCCAATGCTAGGACCTTAGACTGTCAGAGGCCCTCCCAAAGAGAAGGGAGGACCCCCCCAAGGCACCTGGTCTGGGATTCACAAATCCCCTATTGGGTCCTTGACAACCATTGTAACCATGCGACGCGACGGGTTAGAGAATTCCGCTTGCAATCTGACTCTGAATCTATAAGTTCTCCCCGTTGATTCGGGTTCTGCTGGAGGCATTCGGAGGATTGGCAAAGCACACCTCACCAGCCTGAAATACGGGGCATCCCTATGCAAGGAAGCGGAGTTCTGAGGTCCATGGCCACGGAGACTTCCCATGAGTCACTTGCTCAAAACCGATCGGTATGAAAATGGTCGTAATCCCATTTTACCATGGAAGGAGTGTATCGAAGGCGGACATATCCGCGGCGATCTATAGTTGGGATTGGCCCTTACTAACCGGATCATCTACCCGAATCGGTTTTGATTTTGGCTCAAATGAAATAAAAAGCGCGATCCCAAATCGGGTTGGCGGTTGGCAGCCCAAGTCGTGAAGTTCCGATTGATTGCCCAAAGCGGTGGGAGGCTCCGTCTGTTTTCGGTCGGCTCTTGATGAGAGAGCCTCTTCTGCTCTGAAGAACCCAAAAAGCACCGGCGGAGAGAAATCTGAATGTGAGAACTTTAGTTCAGAAAGGGCACCGCCAAAGTCGGGTTACCCAAAACGCCAAGCCTAAGCCTTTTAAGTGGATCAATCTGGCTTGTGAAGAGTTTGGGCTGTGAGGTCTGTCGTTCCTCCATTGTCCATTGGGCGGTTCAAGATGCAAGGTTGGACAAGTCTTATCCTTCACCCCTACGCAGAAGCTTCAAAGGGGCTCCTGACGTAACTGAGGCAAGGATGAAGGAGTGCGTTTGAACAGCGCAGCTTTCGCGGCGCTTGCACATCACTTCTACGAAATTGTGAAAATCAGAGCCCCCCCCCGGCTTGGCTGAAGTTTTCAAATGTTTCCTGCAGCAGCAAAGGCTGGCCCCCAATTGGTTGGGGCTGTCTTTGGCTGGATCTTCTCATCTGGTTTCCAGTGCAATGGGGCTGAAGCCTGTAGACCAGTCAAAACAACAAGCTAGTGACCATGTGCTCAAAGGCCATGCCTGAAGCAAGCAAGTTGGGCATTCAAAAAGGGGACCAAGATGCAAAATGGCTGTGGGTCAAAACCAATGGGAACATTTTGGGGGTTTTCGGTGCCCCACCCATTTAGTCTGTTTTCGTGGTTGGATTGAGTCGGATGTTCACTGGGGGTACGATTTGGCTTTTTGGCTTTTGACCCACGGCCAAATGGCCTTCTGTGTTTCTTCTGGTGTCGCTTGAAAACCAAGTTCCAGCTCCAACCTTCAGCGACTAAGGGCGCCACATGCTTCATGCGCCGCATGCGGCAATCTCGGGGCCAGCACATCTTGTTGGTATAGCCCACGACCTACAGCTCCACGCGAACTCATGTCCCTGGATTCATAAGCCCGTTGACCAATATACGAGCGTGTCTTTTTTAGAGGACCCCCAAAACATGGTGGTTTTCCTTTTGGCTTCCGTTTAAAAGGTACCCACAAAAAACACTCACAAGAGGGGTCCCCATGAGGAAATCCTTCTGATGCGACCCAAGGGTCTGGCTCGCAGGGACCGAGACAAAAGAGAAAAAGCGACAAAGGAACCACAACCGACCAAACAAACTAAAAAAGGAAGGAAGGAAGGAAGGAAGGAAGGAAGGAAGGAAGGAAGGAAGGAAGGAAGGAAGGAAGGAAGGAAGGAAGGAAGGAAGGAAGGAAGGAAGGAAGGAAGGAAGGAAGGAAGGAAGATAAGGAAAATAAGGAAAGAAAGAAAAGAAAGAAAAGAAAGAATGAAAGCAAGAAAGAAAAGAAAGAAAAGAAAGAAAAGAACAAAAAAACATGACATACAAATAGAAGCAAGCAACAAGCAAGCAAGCAAGCAAGCAAGCAAGCAAGCCAGCCAGCCAGCCAGCCAGCCAGCCAGCCAGCCAGCAAGCAGTCAAGCAGGCAGGCAGGCAGGCAAGCAAAAAGCAAGCAAAAATAGAAAGAGAGAGAGAGAGGAACAACATAATAGAAAGGGAAGAGACAAAGAGAGAAATAAGAGAGAAAGAGAGAAGCAGAGAGGGAAAGAGGGAGACAAAGGAAAACAGAGCGAGAGAGAGAGAGAGATTGAGTGTGCGGTCCACAAGTCTTGCAAAGCAAGGAGTCCTTGTTGCAAAACAAGTGGGACTCTTCAAGGTTTCGCTTTCTTGTTGGGGGTAGGGGTCCACAGCTTTTCTGTGAACAGGCCCACATCGTCGGCATCGACTGGCACCATACCTTGGAATGCCACTGGCAATGAGTCAATCGATGGGGCCGCTGCAAGAAGGGAACTCTACCGACAAAGAGGCAGGCACTTAGGCCTTTGGACAAGCATCGAAATACAAAAACATGGCGCAGAATCTCCCTGAAAAGGGCGAATGGGAGGATGAGCACCATTTCTCAACAATATGGTAATAGGGTAACCTCAAAATGGGTCCCAGGTAAATGGAACTAAGGGCTAAAATTCGCAGTTTTTCTGGTGTAATTTTGACCCATACCCATATGTCCCTCAATCTTTACGTTCTCTTTGCTGGTACCCCCACCCCCACCCCCACCCCCCACCCCCCACAGCTCCTTCGGTTCATCCGGGGGCCAAGGGGCATTCTCGTTGTTGGGGTCCGGGTTCTCGGTGAGGAAGCGCTGGATCAGATCCTTGGAGTCCTCCTTGCTGAACCGGAAGACCATGATGAACCGGTCCAGGTATCCTTGCGGCAAACCCCAAAACGGTCCAGGTATCTTTGCAGGTGGAAAGAACCAACTTACCAGTGCCCATGTCCCTTATATAACTTGGTTGACGTTGGGTTTGGGGAGCAAAAAAATGAGAAAATTTAGCAGTTCAGTGGATTTGGATTTCAAACAACAACCATGCTTACGGCGGCTGGGCAAACATCCCAAAACGGTCCAGGTATCCTTACGGACGCTGGAAACCCCTTCAGAGGTCCAGGTATGGCTGGGCAAACCCCAAAAAGGTCAAGGAAAAAGGGTTGCTAAGGCCGGAAAGAAAGAGGTGACCTACAGGCCCCAAAACAAGGTGGCCCCCAAAAGAGGTGTCCAACCCCGAACCTATGTCACCGTTTGGTTTTGTTTAAACCCGACAGAGCAGGTGCGGGGGTTCAACAGAAACAGCCCACCCAGCCCTCCCCCCCCTCCCCAGGCCCATAGACCCCATCGAACTCTGAAGTCAATCTATGCGCGTCTTATCAGAGCCAATGCCCCGACCCAATGCCCAGAAGAAGGTGAAGCCACCAGCGATGCGCGGGACGCGAAAGGCCAAGCGGCCAAACAGATGATGCAGGACATGGTTGCATGGGGGAACATGCGGGGGAAGGTCCAAATCCAGGTTCGGGGCAGGCAGACTGATTTCGGGCTTGCTCTCTGGGATTGTTCTTCATATGATTGAGAGGTTTGGGGGATATCAAGCGGGCCCTGGAATCCGAGTCTGCCTTACCAGCAGTTCAGTGCACCAAAACCATCAGACTCGCGCATTGGGAACCAGTCTGCCAGAAGATAAACTCAACTTCAAGGGTGTCCGGAAATGGCCGTGTCACAGAACTTCAGACCCTTTTGCTGCCAAGAGAACCGAAGTCTTTGATGAGGCTACGGGTCCCTTTTTTGTTGCTTCCTTTCTTCGCACATGCGCCGCGTGTCTTCCACGTCGACTTCCCATGGATTCCGGGGCTGGAGATCAACTCGCTTGATATAGCTTGGGGGCCCTCCTTTACCCAAAAACGGTCGTTGGATCCGCCAAGGCTCTGCAGTAGAGGCGGATGGGGTGCCGCAACTCTGTGTCCACATCCTGGTAGGTCAGGAACCTGAGAGGCCGGACTTCTACGAGAGGTCCTCCAGTAGAGAGGTTCGAATCAGGGCACCCACTTTTTCAGGACGGTCGATTTTTTAGTTCTGGAACCCTCCCAACCAAAAAAAAGGTGAGAAAGGGCACCTAGCTGGGGGACCTAGTCTAAGTTGCCACCGGCGGCCACCAGTCGACTCGACCGCGGCGGAAGAAGAAGCGAGAGAGGCGGTCGCCCTAGGGAACCCAAACCGAAAATGGAGCCCCGTGCAACTCCCCCAATTCCTGTGGCCTTCCCTTTCAAAACCCCAAATAGAGTACACTCGGTGAGTGAGTGAAGAGTGGAGAGTGGGCAGTGGAGAGTGGACAGTGGAGAGTGGACTGGAGAGTGGAGTGGAGGCGGAGGTGGAGGTGGAGTGCAGTGGAGTAAGTGAGTGAGTGCGTGCGTGCGTGAGCGAGCGAGCGAGCGAACGAAGGCTGCGCTAGGTGGGAAGCGCAAAGCCACTGCCTAAGGTGCCATTCCTCCCGGCTTCTCAGGAGTACCCTCAAAAACGACACCCATGATCATGAGATGAGGAACCCTCTGCTTCCGAATCTCCTCCTGATCCAAAAAAAGATCTCTGCAAGCCGAAGATCTTGAACCCAAGGGCTCTGGGCCGCCAAATACGGACGCCCATCTTTAGAAGGTCGATGGCTTTCATGAAACCCGACCGCTCCGAAAACGACATGGCGGGTCTCTCTCTGTCAAAAAGCAGGGGGGAGCCAACAAAAAAGCTGTGGTTGTACTTGGCCATGGGCTTTTCAAAAGCCAAATCGCACCCCCAGTGAACATCCGATTCAATCCCCGCCTTACCCCTTAAAACTCCCTGCGCCCTGGGGAAGTTCACCTACAGACATATAGCCCATGTTACCCCCAAAAAGTTGAAAAGTTGTGTTTTTAAGAGGTACGCCACTAAAATGGGTTCTAAAAAAAAATGGGTGGTGAATTCACCGCAAGCCCACCAAAATGGGACCAAAAACCAAAATGGTTTTGACCACAGCCACTGGAGAAACCAAGCTTGCCCTCCATTTGCTGAAGTCCCCTGGAAAAATATATATTTAAAAACAAAAATAAAATAAAATAAAATAACATAAAAGTCCAGTAGTGATAGATTCCCTTTATATTCAAAGCAACAGGTTGGAAAATGGACAGCATATTCTTAACCACGTGGAAGTTGCGGTGTTCATCGCTTTGCCTCAAACCGCGGAAACTGCGCCCGGGGTCCAAGCGCACAAACTCGCGCGAGCGCGCGCGCGTCCAAAGGCGTCGCTCCCAAGGGGCTCGTTGGGCAGCTGCGGAGGCCCTGCGATCTCCGAGGCCCGCGTGAGGCCCAGCATCAGCAAATCCAGGACCATGCCTCAAGTTGATCCTACCACGTGTATATATATATATATAATATATATATATATCAAATACGTATATATGTGTACATGCATATATGTCTATATAGAGTTATATTATATACTATGTCTAGGTGGGTGTCCTTCTTAAGGGAGACCTCTGTTGCTTGGTTTCAGAAGGAAAACAACAATCCATTTTGGGTGGCTCCATGTTAAGACACCCATTAAATATATACATATGTATATATATATATATACTCGGTTGCGTTCTGCTCCCCCGCGAAAAGTTTAACTTTTAGTGGTTTGATGGCTAAAAGTTTTCAACTCTTGGTGGTTTAATGGCTAAGAGTTGTCAACTTTTGGTATTTTAATTCGGACAACCCATGAGTTGGCAAAAAACAACAGGGTTTAAAAGTCCTAACATCCAAGCAAAATGCAGCTTATATATGTGTTTCATAATCAGACACTGGAGATGGGCTCCTAGTCCGCTAAAAGGTGAACAACCACCAATGCCCTATAAAAAGCTCAAAAGCAAGCCACCAATGATGAGAGCGTCCCAGTTGCTCAGTTTATCGGGGGTGGTGGATTGGTGACGTGACCTGGGGTTGCACGAGATTTGGCGGTTGTCTTGGCAAGAAACGCTCAATTTCGCCGGGGCCATGGCGCAATGGTAGCGTGCCTCCGAGGACTCTTGGGGGAGGTTGCAGCTGGCTCTTCTCAGATCGGACATATATCGGCCAAAAGCGTGGAAGAACTTGTATTTCCTGCTTTCATCGCTAAACGGTGTTATGATGTTTATTCTTTCTTTTGTGATGATTGCAGAACTTGGTCGGCTCAAGCCAGGGCAAAGCTCTCAACCGCCCACGCGAGTCAAACCGCGGTGGATACCTTCCGCCACGGTGCAGTAGTACTGGAACACGAAGGATCCAAACTGCAAGCCCTTGATGAGGCCATACGAGTTGGTGTGGTTCATGTCCTCAAAACATGCACACCACTCAAAGGCATCTTCCCGCACATCAATGCCTGCCTTCAACAACGCCGACTTGCGTGTTTTCACCCGGGCCAGGTCCTTGTAATTGATCACAATGTTGTTCTTTGCGGTCATGTAGTCCGCAATGTTGTGATCCACAATGAGCCGCAAGAGACGGTTCAGCAGCGTGAGGTCCACTTTCTGCGAGACGTTCCTCGCTTGGTTCCATCTCACCATTGGACCCATGGGCCACTCGCAAAAATTGAGGAGCTCGTTGATTGGGTTCCAGCTTGATATGGTTTCCCGTCGAATCAGCAAGCGACAAATCGAGGGAGCAAAGAGCGGAGTCAAGATTGGGAGCTACGAGGGGGCACTTGGCCCCTTTTGTTGGAAGCTTAAGCCACTTCATGGAAGGAAGGGAAACCGTGATCGCCTTTGAGTCGGAGTTCGACAAACCAACTGGCAACCCTGATAAATCAACCGTGCCCCTATGAAATCGGCGGCGCGCTGTTCCACAGCCTACCAAGACGCGAGTCGGCGGCCTTCGAAAATGATGCAAGCCCCAATACTTTGGGAGAGGATGGGGTTGCTGAACCGGAAGAGTTCAATATCCAAAATCCAAGGGCCATCCCCCTAAAGGTTCACCAGAACTCAGGAGAAACGAATGGGCAACAAAAAACGGGCAAACGATATATATATATATATATATCACCAGCCCAGCATCTCGAACTTGCTCTCTAGAACCACCACGCACTGGCCGTCAGATGTGTCCCACACCTCGGAAACACGAGCGCTGGCGCGCAAGCCGCAAGTCCCTCCGATCAGTTTTTCCAAGCCCGGAGGATCTGGCAAAAACTTCACAGCTACCCCTGGTTGACGTTGGAAGGGGAGCAAAAAATCAAATTTTAGCAGTTAAGTGGTTGGATTTCAACCACTAAACCACAATAAGCAAAAATGTAAAATGTTTCCCAACGACAACCATGTACCAGTTTCGAAGCCCTTGACATCTTGCCTCACCGAGCTCGGCTTCAATTACCCCGGTGTCTCTAGCTTGCAAAGCCCGGAAAGACACCCAGAAATCATAGCACACAAGCTTGAATTGCAAAGGCCGGAGAGCATGAACCACATCCAGAACTCATAGCAGACCATTTTGCTCATTGCCCCGGAGCACATTCGCCCCCCCGCGCCATTTTTTTTTAAATGGATGCTGCTTCGCCCAGGCGCATCTGTCAAGTTGTTGACGCCCTGGCACCACTTGTAGACCAGCAAAGGCGCCGGCTCCGTATCCGCAGGTTTCACCCAGTTCGGGAAGAGGTGCCGGTGGTCGCCCTCGTACCTCAGGGTACGAGCGTCCGAGCGTTTAAGCGTTTGCCATGACATTTTCCTTGGCTACCTAGGTCCTCCAGTAGATGGGAAAGAATAAGGGCCTACCCTTTGTTCTGTAGTCTATTTTGGTAAAGGAACCCTCCCCCAAAAAGAGAAGGTAGAAGGGCACGATCCTGGGGGACCTAGCTGGCTGGAATCCAGGGACCGGCCTTTCTGACCCAAGAGGGGAGGTTTCCAAACCTCCGCCGCGCTGCCTCTGGACCCAGAAGACCTACGCTGTGGTTGGCTCCTGAGCCTTGACGGTTTTAAGGAAAACACCTGCAAGATCTAGACTCTAGACAAGTCTTTGTGTCTCTGAAACCTAGGTGCCATGGGAATGGGGCGCTTTCCTGGTCTCATTTTGAACATCCCAGCTTTTAAACCATCCCCTTATCTTGCTGACGACCCGATGATGCGGTGGATGACCCCAAGTATTGCAACCCACCACACCCAACCACACCATGGTAAACTATGGCAAATTCGGGGGGTTCTATGATTTCTTTGTTCCCTGATTTGCAATATGGCAGAAACATTCACCGTGCCAAATGATTTCCGGATACCTTCCAAGGTCCTCCCTAAGTGGTAGACGAACGGGAAATGAACCCAGTCTCTGACTTGACTTTCATAACGTGTTTGTTGGCCAGTGATACCCCAGATACGTGTTTTTTGGTGTAAAACCCCCAAAAAAAAACATGACCCCGGTGATATCAACCATTTGCTTCGCCAAGACACCAGAGGTACTGGTCCAGGTATGCATCCGTGATCTTCTCCAGCGGCTCAATCTCATAGCAGGGCACCAGGTGCGAGTACATGTCCTGCGATGCGAAGAAGGAAACAAAACGATAGTGTCACTAGTCCCCCCGTGCCTAGGGCACTATTTTGACTGTCATAAGACCAAAGGTCACTGGTCCCCCCGCGCCTTTCTCGTTTTTCCGCACTTCTGCCTTTTGCCTTTTGGGGCTCATCACCTGTGGGGGCTGAGGGCAAGGGCAGCTCCCATTCAACGCGGGAATCACCCGGCACAAGCCGAAAGAGCCGGTTGAACATGGTCCAATATGGTCCAAAGGTGGACGGTTCGATCGGAACGGACCCTTTTTTTTCAACAGCGTCCTGCGAAAGTTCGAGCTTTTGGTGGGTTCAATGGAAACCCCACTAAACCCGCCAGACCTACAAACTGAAGGAACCGGACTGCTGGGAACCAGAGGCTTACGTGACGTTCAGAGACCGAGCTCGTGCAATAAATGCGTCCGCAACGCATAGACATGGCGCCAAGATTGCACCCTGCGGGTTCTAGTATGTCTCAAACAACCAAGTGTGTTTTTTCATACAAAGCTGGGCATTTGGCGAGTAAGGTCTTTCAGCGGCAATCTGGTACATCACCTGTGCTTTCTTGAGGACCCTGTTCATCTTGGTTTCAATCGACACCAAAAGGAACACCAAATCTTTTTGTGGGATTTTCCTATTTTTGTTGACACATACCCTAGATATTGTCCATTCGCCATATCTGCAGTTGGTTGGTCTCTGGGTTGGGAATCGCTTCGCCCAAACCGGACCAATCAAGCCGAATGCCTGGGCGCAGGGCCTGGATCATCAAACCACACACAAAAAAAAACACGCACACACACACACAAACCTCACACCCGCCAAACAAACGCGTGAGGTGGACGGTCACCTGCCAAGACCCGGGTGAGAAACGATGTGGGGGAAAAAAGGAAAGGAAAAACAAGAAAAGAACAACACATACCGTCACATACCCTAGATATTGTCCATTAGCCATTAGCCCGGGTGAGAAGCGCTAACCCCCCCCCCCACCCCCAAAAAAAAAGAAAAACGCATACCGTCACATACCGCTCCCCTTCCGAGAAACAACAGGGAGTTGGACGGTCACTTGCCAAGACCCGCTGAGAAGCGGTGAAAAAAAAAGCAATTCCAAAGATCCGTGCCCCGTCCGCTCCACATAGATATTGTCCATTGGCTTGGGTGAGAAGCGCTCAAAAAACCAGAAAAAACACAAACACGAGAAAATCGGCCATGAAAAACCAAAAAAAAACAAAAAAAAAAAACAAAAAAACGAGAAACTCAAAATCCCTTCTTCCAGGCCGGATTTTCCGGGCCGGATATTCTTCGGCGGGATTTTCTCCGTCGGCTCCGTCCTGGAACTCGATGGTGACCTCCTTGAAGGCGCGCTGGGTCAGCAGGTGCCGCTTGATGCGGCTCAGCGCCTCGTGGGGGTTGTCGTAGGCCTGCTCCACCAGGCCCAGCTCCTGGCGAAAAATCGAGAGATCGACCTCCGAATCGACCTCCGGCCGGGGCGGCCTTTTGGCGGGCGGGATCGCAGGCGGCTTCGGACGGCTCGCTGCTTCTTTTTGGGTGGCGGTGTGTTCTTCTGTTTCGGGCCCTTCGGGTTTTGGTGGTTTTCTTTTCTGTTTTTCTGTTTGTTTGTTTTTTGCGGAGAAAAACGGGGGTGTCGTCATAGTTTGCTTTGTTTTGTTTGGTTCTTCTTCTTCTTTTTTTTTGGGGGGGGGGCGGGGGTGGGGTTCCTTTGCTTGGCAGGTTTAGGGGGTCATCATAGTTTTTGTTGGGGGGTTCAACATGAGCGTCTGAGATCCAAATGCGAGATCTCAGATTCGTTTGTTTGTGGGTACCGCAGAGAGCGTTGCTCAGCTGAGCTGTTTTATATGGAAAAACCGAGATCTGACGCCTCGCCATTTTTGGGGGGCATCTTTTCTGGGGGTGCAACATGAGGGCTCGATGTTCGGGTACAGCGGCCTTGGTTGCCCTCCACAAATGGTAGCCTCAGGAAAGCCTCACAGCCCCAGCTGGGCAGCTCCAAGGGGCCAAACATTGTGGAACATGAGCTCCCTTCTATGATGCCAATCTGGGTCATTCCATATGACTATGTCACTTTGAAAGGGAACAGTGGCCATTAAAAACCGTCATGTTTTTTCAAACAAAAAAAACTATATACATTTATAACTATGGGCTTAATGTTGACCCCGGATTCATTAACCCCCTCGTCAACCAGGTAGCCAAGAATTGGTTTCATGGATAAAACCCAGGGGGGCGATTCCTGTGCTTTCCGAGTCGTATCCAGCATGGGTGAATTGCTATGCACGTATATGATATGGATCCTTGGTTGACGTTGGAAGGGGAGCAAACATTTAAATTTTAGCAGTTAAGTGAGGAATCCCCACAAAACCACAATAAGCAAAAATGTACAATGTTTTCCAACAAACCATGGATCAACCAAAGGAAGCCGAAAAGACTATGTTGGTCGACCCGCAAAATCTGAGGTCGCTATGCCCGAAGCAACATGGTACAAGTAGACCCCCCCATTTCCCTCTTGGCAAGGGCCGAGGCCCAGTCAAGGACCCCAAGAATGATTGTTCGAAAGGATCCTGGCGTCGCCTGGCAAAGCAGCCAGCATCCACTCTCAAAATCACCAAGTTGCATAAGAGCTGCTTGTTGAGACATGTGACCATGTTGATATGACTTCCATGCCCATTGCAGCTGGGCAGGGATTCTTGTTGGTGAAATGTAAGGGCTCCCCATGTTGATATCCCCTAATGCCATGAATTTGGTTGAGCATACGCGCTCATGCCCGGTCTCGCCCAGTTCAGACATCAACAGCTCCCGTTGAAGGGCCTAGACCTGCGTGGAAGGCAAATTGGTTCCATCAGGGAAGTTTGGCGCTAGTCCCGACGTGTGACTCCTGGGATAGACAAGTTGTCCGGCAAAAAATGTCAAATCATCAGAAGTCAGAATCATCATACATGACAAAGCTTCCCTGACGCTACAGGACTAAACTAAACCCACTGCCACCAACTAAACTGAGCTACAGGGCGGGTGTGTCTTTTCTGAAGTTGCCCCCCCCCCCCCCCAACTCCCATTCGGCTTTCCTTTTTGGTCTTAAAACCCGACCCAAAAGCTAATAAGCTTGGTGCCCCAAAAAACCTCGACCCCCCCATTGGTCAGCGTAGGGACTCCTATGCGCCTCTTGCGCTTTTTGGTCGGCTCCTCTCGCTGCTGCTGGTTCAGCCGGGTCTGCACGGTGTACTGCTCCTTGAGCCGCTCTAGGGCCAAGATCAGCAGCTTGGTGTCGTGCTTGTAATTCAGCGGCGGGAAGGGGATGGGCGTGAACTTCCTGGCGTGCGGTTGCGGTTGCGGTTACGATTGCAGTTGCACCCCCTGACCTGTTGGTCTCTTGGGTGTGTGCGTGTGTATGTGTGTATGTGTGTATGTCTCTCTCTCTCTCTCTCTCACGCTCTCTCTCCCCCTCTCTCTCTTCCTCTTTCTCTCTCTCTCTCTCACGCTCTCTCTCCCCCTCTCTCTCTTCCTCCTTCTCTCTCACGCTCTCTCTCTCACGCTCTCTCTCTCTCTCTCTCTCTCTCTCCCTCTCTGTCTCCCTGGTTACTTGCGTTCTTATGTTCAGCGTCTTGATTGCTTGTTTGTCTTCTTGCCTGTCCGTCCGTCTCGTCTGAGTTTGGTGTGTCGCTTCGTGGCCTGTTTGTGTCTTCCGGACCTAAGGCAAGCAAACCCAGAGAAAGGGCACCCTGCTTCAACGGAGCCCAACAAAAAGTTCGTTCGGACGAACGAGGGGTCCAGGTGTTTTTGGGGTTTGGTTCCCAGGTTTTCAAGGGAACCCAGCAGGAAAGCCCGTTTTCGTGCCCGCCCCCGCCCGCTTTTTTTAAACTCACAGCCACACGCCCCCTTCTCCCATGGCGCTCTCCTGCTCTCGAGCCAGTGCACCGTGGTGGTGTAAATCGCCACGGCCTCCTCGCCGCTGACGTAGGGCCCGTCCTTCAGGTAGTTGTGCTGCCGCTCCTGCGAACTCTCCAGGTGACCCAAAACATCCCCTCGGACGCGTCCCATGCGCCGCCAAGCGGTGAGTCAGCGTCGGTTTGGAGGGAGTGGTTTCCCATGTGCCCTCTACAAAAAGCCCGGGGGTCAAATTCCCAAACCACCCAATCCAAACCACCTATTGAAAAGAAGCCGGCGATATCTTTTGGCCTTCCAGACTACGTTCCTATCTCGCTCTGCGGCCTCTACCCAATCCACCGGACCATTTCTACCAATTGGTCGAAGTTCATGCCCCATCTTGCACGGGAACCCAGAAGAACGCTAGCAGTTTCGGCCGAGAATCTGTGAAAGGAAACCCCAAAGAAATCAAACCACGGCTTTGCCGGGCTCGCCTTGTTGGTTGATCCACGGAAAGAACTCCTGCTTGGAGATATGCAGTATACAGAAAATCCCAGGAGTTTATTCAACTGTCATGTAACGAGAAAGCTGCCCTTTCCTGTCTTTGGTGGCAGTTGTCACTTGGTTCGAACTCGTGGCAGCCTTCCAGACGGGAAAGCTTAGGAAAAGCGCTACCTTCCGACCTCTGGAATCCCCAGTCACATATCTTGCAACCCTCGAATGGTTGAAGGAAAAAGGGCCAGACTTAGACCCCTAAACAAAAAATAGCTTCTTGCTGTTTGGATCGAAAGGAAATGAAGACAAAAGAAGCAATAACAAAAAATCCCGACAACAAATCAAATGCTTCGAAATTGAAGCTCATGGACTCATCCTTTTCATGCCCTGCTGTCACACACACCAAGAACATCCACCGTATTCTTACCACATGTCCAGGCTTCAGCTGCGACAAAAAACCCGGAGGAACCATCCGGGTAAACCCAACTTAGGACAGAGGTCGCTGCATTTCCCCAAAACAGTAGTTGATCAATGTACCTGGTGGTTTCCAACAAGCAACTGCCACGTTTGGAGGTTCCCTTTTTGTTGGGAAATGGCTCGGAAACCCAAGATGGAATCCTGATTGCCCTCTTTCTTCGGTCATTGGCAAATCTCAGCCCCCAGCAATGGATTCGACTCGACCCGAATCGTGTTGATTCTCCTGCTCGGCCTTCAGCCAGAGACGCGTCAGCCGACCCAGGTTCCTTGCACAGAAATCCCCCGGGGGTGAGTGGATCTCCCCTTCAAAGGTTGCTATTTGACTGTTGATTTCCATTGTTGGGCCTTCACTGAAGAAGAAACCTGCCGACTAAAAGTTGGGAGTTGGCCGCAACTTGACACTGACGGACCACCATCCTCCGAAAATCCACCTTGGCTCATAAATCCCAGGCTCACTCAATTCCACCGCTTTGGTACACATGGCTTGCAAATGAAGCGGGAACCATGCTGAAACCAGTGGGACAGCTACCCGGCGGAAGACTACAATATCCTCTTCCAGAGGCTCTTCCACTTCCGTGAGTTGTTGGCAACGGTGTGCTCACCAAGAAAGGGCCGCCCAAAACGTCACGCCCAGCCCGAGGTCCGGGGAAGCACCAAAACAGACCATCGCCGGCATCGGCGATTTGGAGCGTTCCGGGGTGACCACTGGGCAACCGCTGTAAGGGGGCTCAAACCAAAGAGATCCAAGCCTGACCAACGCGTGTTGGTCAATGTTCCCAGACGGTGTTTCTCTAAAAAAATGAACATCCACGACTTCTTTGGCTTGGTATTCAAACGGAATACCAAAAGGAAACCCACCAGTTTAGGGAACCTCTATTTAGGTTTGTCTGAAAGTTGAGAAAATGCGTGGTTTTCCTTTGGTTCCCCTTTAACACCAGCTACAAGGAGACCCTCTAAAAAAAGACTCTCCTACTTTGAGCAACACCTGGGTAGGGTATGTGTCAAAATAGGGGTACACCCAAAAGATGGTCGGTGTCCTTTTGGTTTCTCTTTACACCAAGGTAAAAAGGGTACTCTCAAAGTACACACACACAGAGGGTTCTACTTTTTGACTATCCCAAGGTAGACTTAAACCCAGGGGTTTTGATTTTAGGAACATCAACCACCCCTGGGTTTAACTCTTTTTGGGGGTCGTCAAAAGGTAGAACCTGCACACACAAAAAGCACACAAAAACTGGGCTGCTCTCAGATCCCCTGCTAAAGTTTATTTTTTAGTGGGTCAAATGGAAACCCGATTAAACACTAAAAGTCTAAAAAGCTAAGCAGCCGGATGGCTGGGAGCCACCTAGAAAATTCACACACACACACACACACACTCGCGCGCGCACGCCATTCTGAAAAGCACTGCTTTCCGAGGCTCTTCTTGCAGGTGGTCTTGTCCACCGTGGCGCCTCGCCGGATTCGCTCGCGGTTGTAGTAGGTGGCATTCGTCCACCAGTCCGCCTGAAAGACAAGGCGGACGGCTGGGCTGGGGGGGTTGAGGGTGGTTTAGGTTGGGGGGTGGGTTGGGTTGGGGGGGTGGGTTGGGTTGGGGAGGGGGGGGGTTGGGGGGTGGGTGAGTTGGGGGGGGTGGTTTGGGTTTGGGTGGGTGGGTTGGGTGTTCAATGGCTACGAAATGTAATGGTGTTACCACCTTCCGGGATGTCTGGTGGACTCCCCACGAGAATGATGCCCACCAGAGGGTCCCCATATAGAACTTCTTCCCAAAATGGGAAGTGGTTCCTTGTTCCCTTCCCACCCACCAGCAACTTATCCCCTTTTGGCCCCAGTCACCAGGCTGAGAACAAGTGTCCGCCACGTGTTTTGATGTGTTTTCCTGGCTGTTCATGTTGAGGAGAAACCAATGTTGAAACCAACTGAC
The DNA here is from genome assembly GCA_963377175.1 of Effrenium voratum. Lineage (NCBI taxonomy): Eukaryota > Dinophyceae > Suessiales > Symbiodiniaceae > Effrenium > Effrenium voratum. Next base: position 121,557 of record CAUJNA010000832.1, read on the forward strand.
AGGAAACAAGGATACGATGGCCTTCGCAAGTCATTGTCCTTGTGTGATGCAAGCTGATTCCATCTTCAACCTTGGGAACCGCTTCATTAAAGTTTGCCAAGCATTTGGACATGTACGTTCCAATCTAAAAGGGGATGCAAGTGACCAATACCCTAAGAAATCACTTCCCCACTACAAACTACGAGTGGGACTAGCCCTGACAGTTCCAGCTCATCCCAAGTGGCCACTGTCAAACGCTGTTCCTTGCATGTTGGGCACCAAAAAACATGCACCAAAAACATGCAGGTTGCACTGTGGGCTTCGAAAACCTCTGCGACTGATTTTGTGCAAACCCAGCATCCCGAACCAACGCTAAGAAATCCGTGCTCCTTCCTGACTCACTCATTACGCAAATATTCTCATTGTCCATGACTAGACCATGACTAGACCAAGGAAGCCTTGAGGGAAACCAACCCATTTTGATGGGAAACCCCCCGATCTTGAGACCTCATGGTGTGCCAGAGGCAGCCTTCCCCGATCTTGAAGGCCGGGCCTTGGACTTCACGTAGCGCAAGATCATGTTCTCGATGGGCGCGGGCAGGCCCGGCACCTTCGCGCCACTTCCCCAAGGAGGTGGGAGGTTCGCTGGGCGGGCTCTTTTCAGGTGGGCCTTCAAATTGCCATGAAGCAGTTCGTTGACAGTCACTCACAATGAGTTATTCACGTAGCGTTGGGTGGTCTATGCGAATGATCCTTCCGCAGGTTCACCTTTGTGGGTCAAACATTAACCCCAAAATGGGTTGCCCTGGCCAATGGGGTAACCAGGACAAAAGATCTGGGATCCCATGGTGGTGCAATTTTGACCCGTACCCATTGTTTACTGTCATTCCACGTCCCAAGTGGGCGATTGGCAATTTGGGGCCGGTTTTTTGTGGTCATGTTGGATCTGCCTTTTCAGAACTTGTGTCCCGTGTCCTACGCTTAAACTCACAATTGACTAGACTACCAGGAACCTTCAGTTGCTCTAAGTGGCCCAAAGGGCACATGTACTTGCTTTGCCATGATCGGCACTACCAACTCCAGCTTTCAGGATAATTATCCGTTGCGACGATCTCTCACCTGCTCGCAATCAGTTCTCAAACATGATTCCTCACAACACCCAGAAATTCTGGATACCCCCATACTCATGGGCCCTTTACCCGGTGAGCCCTGCCCGGTGATAGATATATATATATATATCTTTAGACCACCCCCCCCCAACCCCCCCACCCCCACCGCCGCCCTGCCCTGCCCTCCCGCATCCGCCGAGCCGACCCGTCGACCCCCCGAAGGGCCTTCCAGGGGATGTTGGCCTTCCAGCAGCGCCAGGCCTCCGAGAGGTGCTGCAAAATCGTCCGCGCCTTGTTCGCACGCACGCCTGCGGGCGGCATCGGCTCGGATCTCGAGGGCGGACTCGAAGCCGGACTCGGAGCGGTGGATGGATGGATCCCGCGGCGCGGAGAGAAAGAGAACGGAAGGGTGGGGTGAAGAACACAAGCGGCTTCTGACGGGGAGGTGGAAAGGGAGGGAAGGGTGAAAGGTGTGGTTGCTGTTGTTGTCCGGGCGCCAAGGTAAAAAATGTCCTGGCGTCCAGTTGAAGCTGCAACCAAACGTCCCAAGTCACATTAAGCCGTCTGCATTCCTCCTTAAAGGGGTGTCCTCCTCTCATCAATGGGTTCGGCGAGCAGTCGTGTTCATTCTTCACACATGTCCAGCCGTGCCAGACCCTTGGTCTTGCGGCTCAACGGGAATCGAGCTGCAAGTCTTGCCCGTGATTTTCGCTTATGATGGAAGTAAATTTGGAATACGAGTGACCGTCACTCGAGAAAATGACAAAAGGGATCGTCTCAAAATTTCACACCCCCAACTTGGGTGCTTGTCTTCATGTTTCTCTTAGAACCCAGCCCAAAATGGTACCTTTAAAAGAAGCACAACCAAAAACTCCCACCAAGGTTGCAACTGGGGTACCCGGGGTTGGTTCCCTCAGCACATGCTGATGGCTACAGCTTACCAAGTGAGACCTTGGGAAACTGACTCAAAAAAAAACAAAACGGCGGCCGGCCTTCCGGCATCATGTCGATGATGTCGTGCATCACCGCGGCGCGCAGCTCCAGATCGAAGTGGCTCTCCACACGCTGCTTGGTGATGGTCTTGGCCACCCCCTGCGGTCGACGGTCGATGCCGCAGCAACGTAGCAAGCTGAAAACGGTGGCCACCCGGCAGGAGGAGCAAAAGGCTCAACCACAGCTGTGTTGTTGAAAACCACCCTGGGGCCACCTGCACTCCTGAAAAACCACTTCTTTGAAGTGCTGGTGTCAGGCTAAACCAAAGCACCTGGTTGTTGAAGTGGTGGTGTCAAGAGTGATCACTGTGGAGAGTCAAACTTGGCAACAAGCAACGAAGCGGAGCCTTCATTTCGGCGCGCCAGTCTTGGCAACTTGATGAAACCAACAAATGTCCGCCCACGTCACGCCAAAGGTGAGCTCCCGACTAGAAAATGGACTGAAGAATCTTGGGGGCAGGCATCCACAAGGAAGAAAGGCAAGAACATGTCAAATGCGGCCGATGGCGCATCTGAAGCCCGGAAATATGTCCCTCTTAAAAGCCGCCAAATATCGATGCACAATCCCCCGATGCACAATCCCCCCGGCCCGCGCCTTGCTCACTCGGCCCTCGAACTGTCGCGCCAGCCTGACAACAACGGGTAACAATTAAAAAATAGACCACAATAAATAGATCGACCTCAAAGGACACCTGTGGGTCAAATGAGCTCAAGCCATCGCCTAACTGCCAAAAGCACGGACACCGTTGATGCAAAGAGGTATACAATGACACGAACTACTTGGAGGACTTTGAACTTGACACCAACATGACACCAAGCGACCATGTCGAGTATTTTGACACATGCCCACTTCATATTGTGTGAGCGTCACGGCGAATGTGATCCATGATTACTTGCTCCCCGACACTTGACGGCACTTGCAAAATCAGTGCCTCGCGAAGAGCATCTTCCAAACAACGGGATTAGTCTGCATAGCTAAACATGAAAGCAGAACGGTTCAACATGAACTAGATGACCGCGACGCGAATGCAACAAACGTTGTGAGACCTTGACTTTCAAAGCACCCCCCAAAGGGAAAAAAAATCGGAGAAACGGTGCTTGAGCTCCGTTTCTCCCCGCCGAAACCCATCATTTTCTTGACCCCCGCACTATTGTTTTGACCCCCCCTTCCCTTTTCTTGACCCCCCTTCCTTTTTTTTACCCTTCCCTTCCCTGCTTTTTTCGAGAAACCGAGCGCTTCTTGCCCCGTTTCTAGGTCCTCCAGTAGAGAGGTTAGAATAAGGGTACCCTTGTTCTGTAGTCTATTTTAGTAGTGAAACCCTCCCAACCAAAAAAAGGTAGGGCACTACTGAAAAATCTAGCTGTCCCGAGCGGCAGGTTGCCCAGCCAGCGCTCCAGCAGCGGCACCACGCCCCGCAGGAAGAAGAGCCAGACCCGCCAGCCCGGCGCCCAGAAGCCGCAGCCCGGGCCCTTGCCCACCGGGCCCGTGTTGAAGCGGTAGTAGATCAGGTGCTTCCTCGAGCCAAACCAAAACCAGAGACAGCATGGTCCAGGGCACTGCAAGGCATGTTCATAAATCTGGGTATCTGGCATAGGTGTCCTTTTGGAAAAGATAGATGAGTTCCCCTGGTAAATGGAATGAAACCCATCTAAACCAGTGCCTTCTATGTTTAACCTCACTCACCTAAAAAGGACACCTATGTTCCTCGAGCAAACAAACCAAAAACGAGAGAAAACATAGAAAGCACAAGTAACAACCACACACGCGCGAAACAATCATAAAGCATTCGTAAAACGTACAGACAGGCAAACAGTAGAATTACCAAAAAAAACAATGCACTTAGTGGGGGTGTCCCTAAATGTTACACTTTCGTTGGATAATGGCATGCTTCCTTCGAACCTCCACCAATTTCCTTCGAAGCCCCTTCGATCACAAACATACTGTGGATGGACGAAAACCATTTCGCACCACCTCAGAAACCCTGGAATGATTCGATTCCCCTGTAAATAGCAACAAGCAATGGCTTCAACCATGGTTTCAAAGTGGTGCGAATTGGATTTCGTCCATCCACAGTATTCTACCAGAGCCTGTCCCCCTTGGGAGCTTGAGGCCCGGATACCAACTGGTTTTGCTGCAGACGATCACCACCCAATCCCTCCGACTCTTTGGACCAACGAACACTCGGTGGCGAACTCTGCGAAGCCCTGCTAAAAGTGACTAACTTTCAGTGGTTTAATGCGGAAAACCCTTTCATTCGTTGGCAACAATTGTTAAAGTCCTAACAGCCCTTGGCAAAATGCACCAAAGAACACATGTACTGAGGGAACAACCGCTGGTGGATTGACATGACCTCTTGGCATGATATGTCACATCGATTCCTGCACGCTGACCTCCCCTCCCAACCCCCTCCGACCGATCATGCTGGCCTTGACTAGCAAAGTAGGTTGATGCAGCAAGAATGTTCCTTGAGCAGAGCACAATCGTAGGCTTCCCTCCACAAAAACGATTCACGGACCTCTGGTGCCGTCTTCTGGCACCAAAAGCCCAGGACTGGTACCGTCTGGCAAATTGTGCGATGAAGCCTCTGTTTGCAGATCCCGAAAACTGATTTGGAGACCAGCGCAAGTCCCCCCTGATTAACCACTACCGAGCTGATTCTGGCCAGGTGGCAAGTCCTTGCACATGCGCACCTGGCGAGTGAACGGCGCAGGGCACATGGCCAAAGAATGCGCCATGTGAGGAATTTCATACTACTGCGAAGGTTGATACTGCCAAAAGCATGGGTCCTTGAACGGACCCAAGGACAAAGAGGCGAAGCTTCTGGCGCGGTTTACAGCGAGTCTTTGCGGTGATGCCTCCCTATGGTTCAGGGTCTTGCGGGGGGATGCCCTGAACATGGGCCCCAACAGTTGAACCCTAGCCGCTATCACCCTATGGGGGCCCCTGACAGGGTCTGCGTGAATGTGTAAAACTTAGACGTCCAGCCAGAGACCAAGTTGCTGAGCCTTGTCTGGGCAAACCCTTCGTAAGCACGTGGTTCGTTACTCTTTTCGTCTGCACGGAACTGCACGAAGCATCCGTCTCAGTCTCTAGGTCCAACAAATGACAGTTGGGTGCTTCTCAAAACTCGGGGACCCTTCCAAATGGCAGTGGCTCAAAATTAAAGAGCTAGGGTTACGCAGGTTTTGGTCCATTTTTCCACTTACCAGGGTTCCATTTTGGTACCGGTTTTTTGAGCCATACCCAAATAGTTGTCTTCCTTTTGGTTTCTCTTTCAACGCTATGCAAAACGGACATTGAGACAGACCCATGGATTCCAAACGCGTTTGGTGAGCAACCCGACGACTCACAAACTGCTACCTGGAGCAAGCGTTCCTGGACGTGTGAGCCCTCTTGAAGTCTTGACACCAAAGTGGTTGATTCTCCTGAGTTTGCCACTCAGCGGGTTTGCAACATGGCTCACAGAAAGTGGCTCACCAAGTCGATTTCCCAGCTTGCTGCTTTGCCCAGAGAACAGAGAGGACCGGCCGCATGCGGCTGACACGTTTTGCCGCAACAGCACCAGAGTTCGAGATCCGCTGTCCCAAAAGGTAGTTCCCCGATTTAAGACACGGGCACCCGTATGCGTTGCCAAATAGAACATGACCAACAAGACCGAGCATTGTTCAAAATCACCCTGTCATGCCAAAGTGTTTCAAGGACGTGATCACTTGAAAGGGGATTCCCTTCTTCATGGCTATAACACACGGAACCGGAACCAATCCCACTAACCCCCGGTTTGCCAAGATCAGCGCCTGCCGCATGAGCCGGTACTTGTAGCGGTACATGCCTGTCAGCTGCCCCACCTGTCGCAAAGCACAAGGAAGGTCGGTGGTTTGGAGTGGTGGAGATGGGGGGGGCGTCCCCCAGTTACCCTTCAATAACTCGGTTGCTTTCCGCTCCCCTGCTATGGTTTAATGGAAAACCCATTAGTTGGCAGAAAGTTAAAGTCCTAACAGCCCTTGGCGAAATGCACCAAAGATACGGACAAGTGGTTCAAATCCCCAAACCACCACTCTGCTCCACCAATGCAGGAGTACCTGATTGGCTCCTTAGTCTATGGAAACAAACCAAAGGCTCCTCCGAACGCCTCTTGGAAGCGGTAAGGGGCTTTTTTTTTCTGAAAGGAGTATGTTTGTTGTATGTTTTATATTTACACCTGGTTGTAAAGGAATTTGTTTTCACTACTGGCCATATGTTTTCATTTTTTCTGGGGACTTCAGCAAATGGAGGTAAAGGGGCCAAAGAATCATGGTCATACTCTCTCCAATCATGAGTCATGAGGTGATCCCATTCCAATTCTTTAGTACTATAAGTGTTCTTGGGTTAGCTTGCTTAGAAACAGATAGGTTCCACTGGTTTGAATTGGTTTCATGCCCATTTACCAGTGGAACCCATCTAGTATTCCAAAAGGACTGTTTCATGCGACAACTCCATGCAAGTGCTCCTACTATTTCGGCTCTCAGCATGCGTCCTAGAACCTCTTCTAACCCATTTTGCCATGGTTCAAAACCAATGGTACCATTTTGGGATAGGTGCACCACCCATTTTAGAACCTATTTTAGTGGGGATTGGGATCTTCACTGGGGGTACGATTTGGGTTGTGACCCATGGCCATTTCGCCGGGTGAGCTGCTTCTTTCGCCGCTTCTCTCAGACTCTCGCAGCCAGGGTGCGTGGGCGAAGATATACTGCAGGCCGTCCGCCAGTTGGAAGGCGTCCACGTTGCCCAGGCGGAACTGCACGTGGGAGTCCACCACCAGCTTGGTCAAGCGCATGATCTCCCGGCACAGGTGGAAGGCGTTGCCGAAGCGCGACTTCTTCCGCTCCTGCCGTTGAAACGAAACGCGGCTCCTAGCGAAACAAGTGTCTATCGAAACGTGGCACAAGTGGCGGTGCTTTTCCAACGACATGGTACCATGGCACCACAAGGCAAATGGAAGCAAAGACCAAAAACCCCGGCGGTTGGCGGCCCGTTTGCTCTTTAAGCTTGAGCTCCTAACCGCCAAACCAACTTGGGTTTGCCTTGTGACATGAACCGCCTCACCTTGAAAAGGGAAGTTCTACGGTACCCGGGGCAAGGGCGGGGGCTGCCTATTTGTCCCACAAACAGTGGGGCTCACTGGTTCCCCAAACAGGTTGATCAATTTACGGGTGGCCATGGAGGCTCCAAAAAGGGAATGGAGCTAAAACCCTGAAAGGAAGCGGAAAAGCACAGAAAGCGGGCAACATGGGGGAGGGGCAACACCAGGCTAGAGGCTCCAAGCGGCAAGCCCAAGAGATATGAAAAACGAAAGCAACAGCAACCAGCGAGGGCAAGGTGGCAAGAGCAGACCAGAAGCCGCAGGCGACAACGGCGAGCCGATGTTGTGGGACTTTGGTGAGCATTGACTGCAGTAGCTGCGATTCGGTGACGACAAATGATGGTGAATATTGACGCCTCAATCACACTTGGCGTAAAGGCACTTCTAAGACGGGTGAATTGCTAAATCTAGGGATGTACTGTGAAAATAAACGAATATTGGTCAGTCTCTGGAAGTGAACTACTAAATGTTACGCAAGAAATCGTGCTTCCTTAATGCCTGCAGTGAACATGAACTGTGAAGCCAGCACGTGGCACGTCGTTCTGGTCGCTTCCAAGAGAGGGAGCCAACTGTGTTGAAGAGCTGGGGAATGGCTTCAAAGGGCATGAGTTTTAAATTGCGGACCCTTTGGACGTCAGAATCCGGTGGGCATTTATGTCCACCGACCACCCCAGGGGGTTTTGCTTGTAAGGCGAACCTTCGCTTTCCGAGGTGCTTGGTCTGAGGACACTGGGATGGTGCTGCTGTGGATGTGCGAAATCCATTTCGCACGACCGAACAAACCCTGGAATGAGGCGATTCCCCTGTAAATACCAACACACGCTGGCTTCAACCATGGTTTCAAAGTGGCGATTTCTGGATTTCGTCCATCCACTGGGGTGTGACCCAAAGTTTGGGAGAAAGTGGAGCCCCCCCGTTTGTAGTCCCCTGGTTTTGGGATCCCAAAAGGTGCTATGTGTGACAGAAAGTGCCGCGTTTCCTGGGCTTCAATCAGAAGCTCCGGCGAGTTTTTTTTACTGCGCGCTCCTTGGTGGTCAGCGTCTTCACGGGCTTCAGGTTGAAGTTGTAGTCAAGGTGCAAGAAGTTCAAGTTCTTTCCTCAGCTCCCACGGTTTTCGGGCTGTCCAAGAGTCAAAAGGAGACCTAACAAATCAACTTGAATTGCATTTTTCGGGGTGTCCAAGAGTCAAAAGCACACCTAAAGCATGCAACTGGAATGTCGGCACCGATTTGAATGGTTGGAGGTGTCCCAACCTCATCCACCCAGGTGGTAAATACTTGGCCAAAGGATTGAACTGAGACCCAAAGTTCCTTGGCGAAACCCAACGCCGGATCGTTTGCCAGCTGCTTTTGTTCACTTGATTCATCAAACTTGGTATTCAAACTGCCAAAGCCGTGCAAAGAATTAAAAGGTCGGCACGTACCTATGGCTGGGAATATCCCAATCACCTTCACTTCCCCGGTTTTTATCGTGACCCGCTTGGAGGTTTGGACATTGGACAGCGCTCGTTCACGCCATTCTGCCGGGCCACGAAAATCATTGCCCGGCGATGTTCAAACAAGGAGCAGTCTAGATAGATGCCTACAATGGGCCTGGTGACTGTACAAAATCCCCCACCAATCAAAGTGACCTTTATGCCACATCGGACTGACAAACCGTAAGGTGTTGGCCATCCCCATTGACTCCAAGAAGGGTGTCAAGCGACCCTGTGGCAACATCAAGTGTCCATGTCCCCAAGGGCGCACGCAGCAACGCTGCTTTGGTTGTTCATCATTAAACACTTTTGGCCCACGATTCCTCCACCCGGCAGAAGAGGAAAACTAGGCCACAAAAAGGGAATCAGTATTCTTCGATTCCCCACGCCATCACGCTCGGTTTTTTCTCTCTTCGGGGCCGGCGGGCGGGCGATGAGGAGATTCAGCATGTTGTAGCCCTGGCGGCACACCTGCAAGCCGATCTCCACCCAGTCCAGCTCTGTGCGCTGGAAGAACCTCCAACGCTTGAAGGAGCGTAGGTTCGTGTGGGGTGGATTTTCCCTTTCCATTCCTTTCCCGGCCCGCGGTTTCCCAGGAAACAACCCAACAAATCTAGGGCTTGATGGGCTTTTGAAACAACCCATTCTTTTCAGCCATCCTTCTTTTCAACAACCAGATCCATTTCCCTAGGGTTTTTGGTGGCTTTCTAGAAATAAGGATCCCGGGAAAGAATGGGGAAGTTACCCCTAGAGTGGTGCGTTGGTGTGGAGTTGGAAAAACACACACACACACAAAAAGTGAGAAGCTTGCTGGCTCGAGAAATGCAGGGGATAAGAATTGAATAAACAACCAAAAAAAACAATCCATCCGAGTTGGCTTTTGTTTGATGGGAATACCAACACCCGGTTCATTCCCAACACCCGGAACCGTCACTCCCTGCCTATCGCACCAGCAAATAAGCCAAAGGAGTGAATGGGCAAAAGAGATATGGGTGTGGATCTTTGTGGACCCGAAATGGTTGGCATCATTAGTTGGGGAGAGACATGTCCACCAACCATTTTTTGAGGTGATGTCCGATCAAAGTTCCTAGCCGTATGATGATCCGCCATTGGTGCCCTTTCTGAAAACCAAAGTACAATGGGGCTGCAGTACCATTGAAGAAGGCGCATCAAATTATAAATTGAAGATCAAGATGCTGCGCGTCTGAAAATGGAAAGGGCCCGCGTTTGAGCCGGTGATGGGGCCTCTAAAGGACCCACCTGACAGGACCCCAAAAGCCCCCCTTTTGCTTTCGCCCGGGCTTGGCGCGTACGCGCTTTCGGGTCCACCTAACGCTTCTGGTCTCTTGCATCAAGGGGCTTGGTGGTCGCGAAGATGTTCATGAGGTTCCGCTTGTTCAGGGTCTTGGGCGGGCGGTGGTGCAGCTGATTCAGCACCCAGACCTTCAGAAGCTTCTGGTAGCTCACCCGGACCTTCACCGGGTAGTTGGACGGGCAGTGCTCCTGCCACAGTTCGAGAAGCTTGGTTGCTGTAACGAGCCCCCTGCAAAAAGTGAATCACATTTTGGGGGGTTAGTGGAAAACCCCTTGATTTCCCAAAGAGTTAAAGTCTAAAGATCCAACCCAATAGCCGTCAAGGAAAAGACAACTTGGGAAAGCCTCTAAATACGGGCACCCCAAAGAGCGGGTCAAGAGTTCGTACAAGTGTCCCTGACCTGCAACCTTGGAAGGAACAAAAGAAATCAAGCCACACCTTGGGAAAGAGAAATCTCTGCCCATCTCGGCCCTGGAAATCATAACAAGGTGATCGATCACCTTTTGTGGCCATGGCTAAAACTGGTTGAACCCAAGATGTTTTTAACCTTTCGGGTCCAAAGGTCGGCAAAGCCGGCCTCGGATCTTTTTTTGCCTATTTAAAGGTCCGCCAGATTTGAGAGGTTAGAATAAGGGTACCAACTTTTTTTGTGGACGTCTATCAAAAGTAGGGAAGGTCCTCCAGTAGAGAGGGTAGAATAAGTTGGTACCAACTGTTTTCTGGACGTTTTTTTCCTTTTTTTTTCTGGACGTCTATTTTAGTAGGGGAGCCCTCCCAACCAAAAAAGAAACGGTGAAAGGGACCTAGTTTATGCATTGGGATGCCCATGTCCAAACCTCGGCAACCTCTCTGTGTTCTCCACGTTTTACGTAAAATGGATTTCGGGCCCGGCCAATAATAGGTGCACTTCGCACACATGAGACTTCCACCCAATGGATGAGCTACAATTGGGCTTCCATGTGCTATCTGATGCTACTCACAGTTGAAACCCAGCGCCGAATCGCGATCTGTTGGGTCAAACTGACCCGAAGCCAAGATCAATCAACCTGATACCTTGTCTGGAGGCTCGAAGCATTGTCCAAGGGAGCCAAGCCGCCAACCTTTGGTCTGATTATTCTTTCGAAAAATAAATAAATGAATAAATAAATAAATATCAGAATGCATGATGATTTCGTCTGAGGTTCGGTTTTCAATCAAGCATGAACGGGCACCTGCTGACTTCAGATTAATCTGGAAACCCGTACTACTATCTACTCAGGGCAAGTTCCCCTGTTGCAAGGAAATCATCCTTTTCTTTTTGTTGGCTCTGACGAGTCTTTCGGGCTAATTCGGCGACAAGCACCTATCCAAGAAAAACCAGCTGAGCAAGCTTGCAGCGAACAGCTGCAAGCATATGTTGTGAACATATACTTGCACACCGCAGGTACGGCAAGCAGTGCTTGCCATCCATAAGCATGCACAAATAAATGTTGCCAGGCAAAATGCCAACCACGCCGTTGCCAACTTTTTCGATCAAAGGCTCCTTATACCACTGGCCAACCAGAGGCACATCCTGGGCCCGGCGCATGTAGCCACTGCGGAGGTTGAAGGGCCTGGACGCGAGTAGCTCTTGAGGCCATCCCTGGCCATAGCTATTTGGGGTCAAAAATAGGGTACTCCCAAGACACACACCCCGCGGCGCCTTTCCTTCTTGCCTTTCAAACCAACCCAAAATGGGCAAAAACACACACACACACACACACACAAAAGAAAGAAAGAAACACAACCCAGTTGGGGGGGAAGTTTGCTGTTGGGTGTTTGAAGGTCGCACAACGCCCTCCCCATGTTGAAACCCTTTCCGATTCCAGAAGACACTCATTTAGGAACTTCTTTAGGGGGGTACACATGGATCCTGTCATCTAATTTTGGCTGCTCACATGGATGTGTCTTGAAATAGGGGACCCGCAATAGCTGGTGTCCATTTGGTTCCCTTAAAGCACCAACTTTGAGACACCACCATACTCGCATGGAGAAGTTGTGAGACATGAGTCAATTAGTGGGCACCAGAAACCCCTGGCAAACAGCACAAGAATCAAGAGACCATAGACCTTCCGATGGTTGGCCACCGGGAGGGATCTGTTCCAAGGCCATGGTCTGGTAGTCTTCTGGCGCCATGTGGGGATACTTTTTGTGTATGCCCGGACGGAAAACCTGAAACACATCACATTGATAGCACAGGGCCGAGAGAAAAAGCGGTGGAGTCGATCGCCGAGAGCCCGGAAGAACATGAAATTCTCAGATGCCCAGTGGATTTTTTGGTTGGTTGGGTTTGAAGGGGAACCCTTCCCAGAAAAAGGGGGGAAAAAAGGGGCGGAATCCACTGGGCAACTGGTGACGCATGGAACGCGCTTTCTAACCCGCAGAGAGAAAACAGCGCCTTTGGCTAGCATGGTCTTTGGACCAAATGGTTTCAACCTGGACATGAGCTAGGTCTATTTTAGTAGTGGAACCCTCCCCAAAACAAGAAATGGTAAAAGGGCGCTGCTGGGGGACCTAGTGAGAATCCCATGAGCAGCATTTGGTCCACCCCACGCACGCCTCGGCGCCCAGTAGAGCGTAATGCCGTTCGCAGTGCTGTCCGTGAAGAGGGGCGTGTCTTCCAGGAGCGGAGCGCCTGGAAAAGAAAAAAGCAGCGAGCTTGACTGAAGAGTCCTATATGGATGTGGCTCAAAAAACCGATACCAAAATGGAACCCTGGTAAGTGGAAACAAGAATCAAAACCAATGGTGATTTGGGTTGTTATATGGCCATGGTTCAAAACTAATGGGATCCTGTTTTGGGGTTTTCGGTGCACCACCCATTTTAGAACCTATTTTAGTGGGGATTGAATCGGATGCTCACTGGGGGTACGATTTGGGTTTTGACCCATGGCCATATGGTTCTGCTGGAAGCCTATTGTAGGGACTCTCAGCCAAAGTCAGGGCTCCATCCACAGCACTTTACTTCACAACAACTATCATGCTGGGACGGAACATTGGGTTAACACGTTTTTTGATGGGCTCAAGCAGTTCGCACTAACGACATTCCCCCACATCTGAAAACCCACTTCTCACTCGGAGGTTATGTATGGACCGAACCTAAGTGCTGCCATTTTCTCGTCGGGAAACCCTTCGGCTGGCCAACGAGGAGCCACCCATTTAAGGAAACACGGGTGTTGCGTGGCACTGAGCGCGTCCGAAGTTAAAATTCTGAATCAGAGGTCCAGAAGAAGCATCCGAAAATCATCTGATTCAGAAGGCAGTCCTCGCATGCCGCTGGAAACTGTGATTGAAATCATGGTCAAAATGTGTACTTTAGCAACCCTGTGAATGGTTTGCGGCTTGGTTGCACTCTTCAGGGAGCGTGAAGTTCTCGATGTCTTCATCATCATCTGCATTCTGATCCTCTCACGGACGCATTTCAGCGCAAGCATTTCCGGCTACGCTTGAAGGCGGTGTTTCCGAGCTGGTGACCTTGGGGGGAAGTGGGGGGGTGAGCCTCATAAGACCATGGCGATTTACCCCGAATCACATGTAACCATCTGCGGGAAGCTGGATCTGAGCAAATCCCCGGACCCGGACCAGTGCTCAAAGCGTCAAGTTTGAGGTGTCGCGGAACCCTGGAGATGGGAACTGCTCCTGCTCCACACGTATGAAGAGAGAAGGAGCTTCAAAGTTCATAGGGGTTGATTCCCCATGGTTCTTTTCAAAGCTGGTTTGTCAGGGGCTTTGGGTGGCTTTTTTTGGAAAGATTCGGATGCCTGGATTCAGAATGGACATGGAAGCAACCCTTAGAAAAAGGTGAAATGTGGACTTTCAGAGTGTCACGTTTGTGGCATTGAAAGAAACACATGGCTACGATCAGAATGTTTAAAGGCGTCCAGTCGTACGAATGCTTGTGCTCAATCAATCCGTGGAGAATGGCTACCCGTTGGTAAATACCTGTTGACTCTTGTTCGGGTCCCGAAGTATCCACCGACACCCCAAAATGAAAGAAAACCAAAGAGGACTTGAAGCCTGCTGATTCCCTTCGGGTAGGTTCTCCGGTCAAGCCACAAAGCCTCTTCCATTTGCAGGTGGAAAGAACCAACTTACCAGTGCCCATGTCCCATTTAAGACCGACCAGGCAAACCGAAACCTATCGAAAGAATCGAAAACTCTCGGTCTGGCGCCCGCCCCGCCGCCCCGCTCCTGCGATCGATGGGACACTGCGCGGTACCTTGGCACGGCGAGTGATGGACTTGGCCGAAATCCATTGCATTCCATGTGACATCTCGGCAAAACAACACCTATCAGCGGAGTCTTTCTTTTTTACGCCCGGAGCCGCCTAAGCCGCGTAAGCCAGAATAGTGCGCCTGCGCAGTCCGCGCAGGCTGCGTAGGCTTTTTGCGTAGGAGCTGCCTCCGCGTAGGCTGAAACCCTGTAAAGTGAGCTGGCTCGCGTAGGCTCGCGTAGGTTCCGCGGAGTTCCCCTTATGTACCCAAGAGAAAGTCTGCCCATATGGCTGTGGCTCAAAAAACCGGTACCAAAATCAAACCCTGGTAAGTGGAAACATGGACCAAAACCTGCGGTTTGCCCCTCCTGTTTAATTTTGAGCCACACCCATATGTCGCCCGATCACACGCAAAGTCTGCTGCCACGCTCGTGGTCCCATCCTACCAGCAGAAATTGTTCAGCGAACACACCTGAAGAGAGATACGTTCTCCATGACGCCACAATGACGGGCTCCAAAGCGGGTCTTCCTGTTCGATTGATGAGTCTTCTGATACAGTTGTCGTATTTCCAACAAAGCTGCAGACACTAATGCCCTCCACGCCCAGTCTAAGGGTGGACCATAAATAGCCGCAGTCTGAAAACAGGCGGGACAACAAGTTGGATGTTGAAACCAGGCTGTGGCTCAAAAAACCGGTACCAAAATGAATCCCTGGTAAGTGGAAACATGGACCAAAACCTGCGGTTTGCCCCTCCGATCGTTTAATTTTGAGCCACACCCACCAGTGGTTTCAAAATGCGTTTCGACATCGGTCCGGCCGAAGGACCCGAGAAATCGCCAAGGCGCGCAGGCAGAGGATTGATGATAGGATCGTAGTAGAAGGCCTCGGCTCTGCGAGCTATATCTCGCTTCACTTCTTTTTCTACCATGATCAAAGCTACCCCCGGAGTGGGTTGAAGGGAAACAACCGATTCCATTTCCTGACTTTGATAACCCCAGAAACAAAGTAATGACCCCAGTATATAGGTGGCTCTGAATTTCAAATTACTTGGAACTCATTTAGCTGGGGATGTCCGTCCTGGGCTTCCCCTGTGAAATTCACGGACCATGGCTCCCATGCTGACAAGCAATTCCAGGTCGCTTTGCTGACAGCTCTGTAGGTGAGATGTGTTTTACTCCCAGCTCCCAGCGACTCACGACATGACCGTTTAGAGTCTACAGCTCAGTTAGGCGTGGTGGATACGGCCGGCTGAGAAGCCGCTTCAGAACAAGGCCGCGTATCGAATCCGCTTCAGCCCCCCCCAAAAAAGCATGCAGAATGGGCCGGGATCGGGCCTACCGAACCAGGGATCTGGAGATAAGCTCAACCAATGCTAGGCGAACATCACCACGGACACAACGCATCGACGTCGAATTCGTATGTCTCTGGAACCAGATCTGCATCCACCGCTTTGTGTGGGCTTGAAAGATCGTAATAGCGGCTGTCATTCACAGAGTTGTTTGATAGACTCATCCCCAAACTGAAACAAGCACCATTCTCACCACCCGTGGATCAAAAGCGGGGGGACAACACCCCAAGTTCATCTGGAGGGGTTCATCTGGAGCGTAGAACCTCCCCAACTTTGTGACTCTAAGAAAGGAGAACACATCAATTGCAGATTTGAAGAACAAATATGTATACAAAAACGCAGCACAAGAGAGAGCAAAAGCGGCAAACAAAGGAAGAAAAAGAGAGCCAGCACGATGGCAGGGAACACGAATGCCAGGCAGCTGAGAAAGTGTGCTGTTGACCTGTCTCATCCTTCGATTTGCAACTCAACCCCATTTGTCATACGGTTGGGAACAAAGAACGGGCGCATCTCCATGGAACTTGCAATGGATTTGTCACCTGGTGTCACCTTCAAGGGGACCACGTGGGGCCCCCAATTTGCCCCCAAACGCCGACGCAAGGCGTGCCCAAATCCCCGTACGGCCAGGTAACACGGGCATCTGTTGGTTGTCTTTTAAACAGAACCCCTCTCCTCCCAAAAAGAGACAAAACGGGCGTTAAGCCACATGGCAGGCCGCGATGTTCTCCTACAAAACCATGAACTGAAGGGAAAAGAACTGATTGAGTAATGAGTTCCGAGTTTCGACTCAGAAGCATACGCAGGATCAAGAAACAAACAAAAACAAACTATAGAGGAGCAAAAAGCGCAGATCCTGATTCATGTGTTTGCAATACTTCGAATTCTCACCCACGGCGACCAGCAACACAACACAGCGCAAAAAACCCAACCATTGCCCAGGGGCCGGCAGATCCGGATCATCGGCTTTGATGTAGCAGACGGACTGCGCGCAGCGCGCTAGGGCGATTGGTTTTCTGATTGTGCTTTGTGAGGGGTCTGGTATCGCTACACTATCAACTGTGGCTAAACCAAAGGCCGCATGCCAGTACACCAACGTCTCCTACTTCCATCAGCAAGCTTTAGCAAGAAAATACCATTCTCTACTCAAGTGGGGCACCAAAGCCCGCTTGGCGGAAGCGATTCGCGCGGCAACTCCTGGCCCCTTCGGCTTGAAGAAGGCTTCCCAAAAGCAAAGCTCGGACTCTGAAGCCCTGAGCCAAAAAGAATCAGATCTTTCGTTGTCACTCTCTGCAGAGAAAAAGCCGGAGAATAGCGGCGTTCATCGTGGGCATTTGAAGTAGACCAGAACTAGAACCAAAAACGTCAACACGTCGATTTGCGTTGGATTGAGATCATGTTGAGGCCCTGCAAGCACCGAGATGTGGGTGTCCTTTTGAAGAAAGCCTGTCTGGGGTTGGTTTAAATGGAACCCAAACGGGATGTCAAAATAACCGGGCCCCCTAACATAGGCGGGCTCCTTTGATTTCTTTTCAAAACATCATCCAACGAAAGGAGTCCAAGAAAAATGATACAGAGACATTTTGTGGCCTTCCCATTTTGGGACCAACCGCACCAAAAAAGTGTCCAGCGGACCTGGTGGTGGTACGGGGCCATGGTCACCCGCCGCGGGCGGGAGTTGTAGAGGAAGGGGAAAGCGATGCCTCCAAGCGAAGGACTTTGTGTTTCTTGAGGGTACCCCCCTCTTGGTGGGTGTCTTTTCTTGAGGCTACCCTTTTTGGGGTTGGTTTAAAGGGGAAACCCCCACAACATGGGGGTCCCTAAAAAAATATATAAATGGTTGGCTTTACGTGGAAACCCCAAGGCAAAAAACGAAAGCCATAATGGTTGTACCATCTGCGAAAAGCTGTCGAAAAAGTAGCCCAGGTCTCAAATGGCTGAATTGGACTGGACCATCGCCGATGGCTGGCTTCCTTTGCTGTGGTCGTTAGGTTCCCATTCCCACCAGAACCCAAGTCAGAGATCAGAGTTATGGAACCCCAAACCACCATTTTCCATAGCCCGCCCGCTTTCGGGTCCGAGGGGAAATACAGGGACTCCCTGAAGAGATGTCTTCTCTTGGTCCATTTCTTTCGGGAAGTGTGTGGCAACCATCTCGCTTGTCAAGCAAAAATCTGAGGGGCCTTTAGGACCGTTGAAGTCCTGAAGCGACCTTTTAACGGGAGGGTCATAATTCTGTCAACCAGCCCTGGACAACACAAGACTCCACTCTCAGAAAGTGGAAACATCGATTTAGCGTCGGCAGCGATGTTGGCGCAAGTTTTGGTGCTATTACTACTGGGCTGCCCTCAGATCCCCAGCTAAAAGTTTAAGTTTTAGTGGGTTAAATGGAAACTACACAAAACACTAAAAGGCTAAACAGCTAAGGGGATGGCTGGGAGCCTTGACGCAAGGCCTGACCAGATTCCAAGATACCTCCCTTGGAGGCCGGCAGCGCCATGTTAGACCCCCAAAAAAAAACGTCAGGGCATTCCAACCAAGGGATTGAACACGTGCTAAGAGCTGCTCTCCAAAAAGCACCTCAAGTGTTGGCATACGTACTCTTTTGGACTGTGAATCTCCACATTGCGGCTCGTCCCAAATGGAAAAACATTTGCCAAATTTTTCCAGTGAGGAGGGAAGAAAAGAAGACGTTGTACCCAGCTGAAGAAAGCGCATGAGCTGAAGACAACTGGTTTTGTTAGCTGTCCTTTGTGTTTGGCAAGTCCAACAAGTGCTGAGACACCCAGGAAAAAGAGGCCACTGGAATGTGTCCGAAACCAATATACAACAGATCCTCCCAACCCCACTTCTTGATCAGTCGCTCGAATGTAAGAAGCAAACTTCCACACCGAGCTCTGCATCCCGAGATGCGGTACTCCGTACGCAGCTGCTGTCGCACGATGATCTTGTTGATGTCATTGAACCTCAGTCCCAGTCCATGGCTGGTCACTGCCAAACGCTCGGAAGGCCTTGCAAAGCACCGCAGCCAAAGCCCCGGTCGCGACAGCTGTCGAAGCAGGTCAGGGTCTTTTCTAACGATTCTGGTTCCTTTCGGCAGGTCCGTGTTTGTACCTTTTTTTTCCCAGGGCTCGTCCTTGCTTCTTCTTTCTTTTTTTTGCGCGGCTTCCAAGGGAACACGGGAAAATCCAGCCATTTCGGGGGTCGAGCCTGAAAAACAAGGACGAGCCACCCATGATAAGGAGCCCCAGTCAGAGGGGAGACGTCTGCCTGGCTGTTGGGAACCCGGACCCCGGTTTCCGCACTCGACTGGGCCCAGGGCTCGTTCCAGTCCTCGTCTTCATCGTACATGTCGCGGTACAAAGGCTCGAACTTGGGACCACCTGGCGGTGTTGGGGGACAATGGGCACCCAAGGGGTACCACAACTCTCAATACGGTAGGCGAATGAATGCCGTTTTTTGGACCAAGATCCCTTGGATCCAAGATGTGTAGAAACTGTTGGGGGAACTCTTGGATCCATGCATTTCCCCCCCCCAAAAAAAAATCCATACGGCATTCATACCCATCTGGGCAATTGCGAGTATTGAATCAAGAAAACACGTGTTTCTTTTTTATGCGAGAGGTACTCAATTGTTATCGTTTGTCCAGAGAAACTTCTCAGAGAACTTGCGCAACTACTCTAAGCAAAAACGCGCGGCTAAAGTGCCGTGCAGACATTCTCTTTCGTACAACAGAGTACATCATATTTTTCTGTCCACCTGCCTTTTTGCTTGCTGTATTTGTGTGCAACTGGTTTTGGCGTTGGGCCAATTTCTATGATTTCCCAAGGCTTCTAGCATGTCTACGTTTTCTTGGAATGCTTGTTTTCTTAGAATGTTGCAGTGTCCTCCCTCCACAGAGGACATTGCTTTCATAGCGCGAAAATAGTCAAACCACTACAGCCTGTCTGCTCAACACAGCCAATCGATGGCAACTGCTGCAAAACACCCGGGCGTAGCATATGAATACGATGGTGTATACATATCTATCTATCTATCTATCTATCTATCTATCTATGCAGAAAAATAACGTACTAACGTACCAACAATATTTGCCTCTAGGGTTATGGTTTGGACCCACCTGATGACCTTGGGCCTTGAGCTCGGCCTGAAACCGAAACTTCACCCGAAGGGTCACCTGAGTCACTGGAGCGGCAAAATTCTGTGGGTGCTACGGAGGCCAGAAGCAAACGGAAAAACCACATCTTTCGGGGTGCCAAGGGCGGCCAGCGGTGAAGCGTGAAACCCAAACCGGTGGAAAGCCCACGCCAACCTCGCTTTGGACTCTCCACTTCTACGTCTTTGTCACCTTCCCCCCATTCCTGGCGCTTTCCGCTCGCCCGCCCGGCGAATCATAAAAATCTGGCCTGGGATGGCCATGTTCAGGGCCTTGGCCGTGTAGAAGGACTTCTTTTCGAAGAGGTAGAAATAGTTCCTCGAGAGAGAGAGAGAGAGATCGACTGGCCTTTGCTTTTTTGCCCCCTTGAAAAAGTTGAAATAGCCAGTAGTGATACATTCCCTTTAAAGCCAACACGGGAAAAAACACTTAAGCAAATGGACGTAGACTGCCAGTTGTGCAGTGGGAGTCCTTTTTCCCACCACATCTCTTCAGTGTCAGCGGGAAAAAAAGGAAAACAACTGTCTCACTCATTAAAGCAACTGTTGCTACGCAAAGCTCGGGGCGGCCCCCTCAGTTCAAACACCCGGGCCGCTACTAGCCGGCACCGTGAGATATGAAATGGGGTTAAGCCGATTTGTTTCCGCTGCCTTTGCGGCGTCCACCTTGGCGTGCAAATTGACATCTGGGAAGTGACTTCCCAACCCTTGGTATGGTAGCAGAAAACTGTCTTTCTTGCAGCCCACTTCTAAGAATGAGCAGAACCTACAGGCCTCAATCATTGATCTTCCTGATTGCCCTTGTTCTTTCTTCCTAGCTGGCCTGCTTCCGAACCCGGCTTCGAATATCGACTGACCTTGACTGACTCTTGCGCGATGAGAGGCTGCTCTATGGCCTTTGCATGTAACCGCAATCCCAGGGGGTCCTTGTTGAAACTTGGGTGTGAGCTGTTTTAGAGTACCGTTTTTGGGCTGAGCTAAAAGGAAATCCACAAGGAAACCAACCATTTTGTAGGTCCCCCTATTGTGAGACAAACCCGCATGTTTAAGCCGGATTTGACGAAACAACCGTGTGTTGGTTTCCTGTTGGGGGCCCTTTACAACTTTCTGTTACATCCAGGGCGCCTGTCCATCAGATCGGACAGCAGCTGGTTGGACAAGCGGTACAGCACGCCTGCGCGTCGAGCAAATAGCCAGACAGATTGACCCCAAAACAGCAACAACTGTTTGCTTAAATGGAAAAATAGAGGAATCCCAAAAGGCTAAGTCTGGCAATGAACACTCCCAATCCGTGACACAAGGCCATGCCACAAATTGTGTGTAAGACTTGATCTGAAAATCCCTGTTCTATCCAACAATTGAGGGTACTGCAATGATATCAAGGGCTCTTTCCAAGGAACACAACATAATGCCATCTTCCATGTTAATTCTGGCTTCTTCATGTGAGCAGATGCGTCCAAACAAACAAACAAACAAACAAACAAACAAACAAACAAACAAACAAACAAACAACAAACAAACAAACAAACACAAGCAAGTAAGGAAGGAAGGACGAAAGCAAGCAGGCGCGCAGGCAGGCAAGCAGGCAAACACAAAAACGCAAACAAACACAGGAAAACAAACATGAGCAAACACACAGACAAAAAGAAACAACAAGAAGGAAAAAAACAAGGAAACGAGAAAACAGACATAGCAAAAAGAACAGAACTAAGGAAATAAAGAAATAAAGAAGAAAATAAAAAAGAAAAAAGAAAAGGACGGAAATAATAAAGGACAGAAATAATAATAAGACAAAGGAAAAAAAAAAAGAACAAAGGAAAAATAATGAAAGAAAGAAAGAAAGAAAGAAAGAAAGAAAGAAAGAAACAAAGAAAGAAAGAAAGAAAGAAAGAAATAAAGAACAGAAGAAGAAAGATAGAAAGAAAGACACACAGAAAGAACTAAGAAAAGAAAGAAAGAAGGAAGGACATAACTTTAGGGAAAAAACTTAAAACATGACCACAACCGCAATTGCTGCTACACTTAGCCCAAACAATATGGTAACAATACGATACAATGCAATATCAACGAAATGCATAACAAGCAAGCACAACAGGCAAGCAAGCAAGCAAGCAAGCAAGCAAGCAAGCAAGCAAGCAAGCAAGCAGGCAGGCAGGCAGGCAGGCAGGCAGGCAGGCAGGCAGGCAGGCAGGCAAGCAAGCCGGCAAAAGAAAGAAGGACAGAAATAAACAAACAAAACTGGTAAACTAACAAGCAAACAAACAACCCAAGCAAAACAAACGGACAAACAATCGCACGAGCGAAGACACAAGCAACCAACCAACAAAACAAAACAATGGCGGCGCGAAACGAAACAAAACAATGCAATACAAACACACGACTTGCAATACAGTAGAAACAACAGCCACACACACAACGCAAACAAACCAAACCACGCAAAACAGGCAAAGTAAGGCCTGGCAAAGCACAAGCAAGTGCTTTGCTTTGCGCACTATTCACTACAATTCTACTGCAACCGTTGAGACTTGTTCTGTAGGTGTTGGCCAAATCGCTTTCTGCCGAGATCCTCGCGCTTGTCAGTTGACTCGAATCAGCCAATCTCGAAGAGGTCACTGTCCAATGCTTCGATCAATGCCGGAAAGCACCAAGAACAGACCAACAAAGCAAAACTGCTAGGCGACAACAAGGAGGGCTCCAACGTGAAAATGTCTTCTTCGGCCTTGCTGCGCCAAGGAGAGGTGCCACTTCCTGTAGCTGCTGCCGTTCACATGCTTGGTGTTCAGCAGAGGCACCTAGGCTGTTCAAGCTACTCGGGATGATTCTCTAAGTCTAGACCGATGTGTGTTGTTCGATACAGGTTCAGGCACAATCAAAGCCCCAGCAAAACAAAGAGCAGCCGCTGACAAATGATGAGTTGATAGAAACCATGCATGTGGCATTCGGCCGCACTCTGTGACCGCTCTCGCAAAAAAAAAGGAAGAGGTGTTTCCCCTGACAAGGAAGCCCCTCAAGCCTCAGAAAGGCTGTGGAATGGCTTCACAGTCCTAGTCATGGCTGCCGCCTGAATAGCAACCCACTTCAATCCAGCCATGGGGGTTGGGGGTTGGGGGTTGGGGGTTGGGGGTTGGGGGTTGGGGGTTTCGACCCTGGTAGAAGAAGGAAACGGATACCGATCAGTAAGAATCCCACCAAACAATAAGACCAGCTGGTATCCACAGCCCTTGAGCCTGCTGCAACCGAATCTCTGGACACCCCGGAGCTAATTTGGGCACCAAACCTTTCATTACGCTGAGCAGCTGATATGGATGCAAGCAAGAAGAAACATATCCAAAACCCTTGCCCTGATTTCTCCAAGGAAATGCCTCTGTGGAAAATTCGACAAAGCTGTCCCATTCGAAGTAGCCATAAAAAATGGCCCCTAGGCCAAGGGCCTATGGCTTGGTCGAATATACATAATGCCTTATGGCTTCCTTTGGAGGATTCCCCAAAACCGGTTCATTCCCAACACCCGGGCTCGGTCATTCCCTACCCATTGCACCAGCCACACAAAAAGGACAAGCCATGATTTCCTGGTCAGTAGGGAATGACCTTCCGGGTGTTGGGAATAATCGGTTTCAGGAGACAGCCCTGGTATCGCAGAAAGCTGCGCCCCTAAATCCCCGAGGAACGCCGCTTGCCACATGCCCAAGTGGCGAGCAAAAACCCAACTTTCTGCAACGCCCCTCTTGGGCACAAGGCAACCGAATTGGGGTGAAACATGGACCACTCTTCGCCGGCCCCGATTTTTGTTTCATGGGGTCACTCAGGGCCCGGCGGGCTCATAGAACCACTCAAGCACCGGCTCATCCTCCACCGGGTCCAGCCTGGCAGCTTGCAAAAGGAGGGGGGGCAAGGGCACGCTTTGCAGTTGGAAGAACAGAATGATCAAAGTTGTTGGCTTCGCCCTTACCATAGTAGCAACCGAGCCACCTGCAAATTTGATTGGGGTGTGTCAATGATATTGCTTTCGATTTTCCTTGAAACCAACCCCAAACAAGGCTGGATTCGGACAGTCAAACAGCGGCTTTCCTTTGGTATGTTCTTTCCAACCCCCTTTTCCCTCAAACAGCGGCTTTCCTTTGGGCCTCTCTTTCATCCAAACCCCTTTTTGAGTTGGCACCGGGCCCCCCCACAAAAAAAAAAATCAGCACCACGAGGCACCCGCCACGCCACGTCTCGTTTCGGCCTCATCTGGATGGCCTCCAGCGGCTCCACGTCCAGGACGTTGTCCCCGTAGTCCAGCGGCGGCTCCTCGTCGTCGAAGGGCGGGAAGCGCATGCGCTTGAAGTGGCGCCGGTCTCCTGGGCACAACGCCAACCGACTGCAAATCAGAAGTGAGGGTTCTCAAACAGACCGCAAATCAGTGGGGGTTCTCGGAAGTGAGTGACCCGTTCGAACGGGTTCTGACACATGAGCTCCTTTCGCAACTTGGAGGTGGGCGTGTGGGTCTTCTTGAGGAACCAGCGAAAATGGTCTGTCTTCAAGGGGATTCAATATGGAAACCAATCTTTGGAGGGGTCTCCTCACACAAGGGCTGGGTTTCTCACAACCCAAGTGAGTGACCCTGAATGGGCTCCGACAAATGAGTTCCTTTCGCAACTTGGATGTGCGCGTGTGCGTGTGCGTGTGCGTGTGCGTGTGCGTGTGCGTGTGCGTGTGCGTGTGCGTGTGCGTGTGCGTGTGCGTGTGCGTGTGCGTGTGCGTGTGCGTGTGCGTGTGCGTGTGCGTGTGCGTGTGCGTGTGCGTGTGCGTGTGCGTGTGCGTGTGCGTGTGCGTGTGCGTGTGCGTGTGCGTGTGCGTGTGCGTGTGCGTGTGCGTGTGCGTGTGCGTGTGCGTGTGCGTGTGCGTGCGTGTTCGTGTGCGTGTGCGTGTGCGTGTGCGTGTGCGTGTGCGTGTGCGTGTGCGTGTGCGTGTGCGTGTGCGTGTGCGTGTGCGCGCGCGCGCGCGCGCG